>JAHPZR010004949.1:0-93504 GCA_019787425.1 Platygyra sinensis
CTGACTGATAAAGATCTTACGTAAACCACTGATCTGAAAAATGAAAACATCTACGCACAAGTTTTAGTGGTTGTACATCCTTTGTAAATTGTGCCTGGAATCATCACTGCACCATATAGACAACCCGTTTTGACATTTTATGTGCTTGCTTGAAAGGTTACAAAATCTTGAAAAATTTCGATTGAAAGGCCTGTAAGTTGTCTGGATTGTTACAAAAACTCTTCGCACAAAAGTATAGTATCACGGTTACTCACATGTTCGCCGGGACCTGGCTTGTGGTTTTTCGCTTCCGAGCTTTCTCGACCCTTCTCTTAACGTTTAAAATGAAGCATCCCTCAACATAACACAAGGGAAAACAAGCAATTTAAAGTTCCCAAGACATTAGTATCACTGGGTTATTTAGCGGGAACACAGCAGGTCGGAAACGAAGGCGAAAAGCGCTGACAGTTTTCAGGACAACACGAAAATGAGCTAGACTCATGTGGGGCCTGGAACGCAGAACGTCACACCTGTATCCCCGCCGAGTCATGCGCAATGGACATTTTAGGTCTTTCCCTGAATTGCTAGGTGGCGGTTCTTGTCGCCTTCCCGCGTTGTCGTTCTTAAAGTTCCCTACTGGGGGCAGACAAAGATCCGACGATCGTGAATTAAGGTCAATTCCACTGAAAACCCCCCCCCCGAAACTTGTCAATGGAGATTGTTTTGTCAAACTTTGCCTATTTGATTGTGTGTATATTATAGGAAACTTGAATTCTTTAAATGAAAAAAAAAAAAAAAAAAAATGACGGGCGTCCCTATCCCATGCCACATCGTTCTGTTTAGGAGCTAGCAGCCACCTGCGTTTATACCCCATGACAGGGTTCGTTACAGGTCATGGAAACCTTGGAACGTCATTCAACATTCGAAGAATTCCACTTTCCAGGCCTGGGACAGTCCATGGAATTTAATTGGTCCGGGCCTTGGAAAAGTCATGGAAAATTAAAGTTTTGTTTGATCGGTTATTTACTGCAGATCACAAGGCCAGAGTAAATGGCCAGGCATTTTTTTCTTGATGAACACCAGATTTTTGTTTAAAAAATAGAAGAAACCGGTAGCCAGGATAAGAGCATTCTTTACACAATTATCCAAAGAAACAACGACTTCACTGCTATATATTAGATAAAAACAACTTTTAAAGCTTTCAAGGCTGCCAGGCTACAACCTGCAAAATGGATACATAATAGAAAAAACAAAAAATCAAAAAATTTTTCACTACCTTTAGATACCAGGACTAGGTACGTGGGGACTAATAAAAAGGAATCAGATTTAAACGGCGAGAAAAATAAGATATGTACGTGTCCCCCCCAAAAAAAACCTTATTGTTTCTTTTTTTAAAAGATAGAGTCCTGATTAGGGGAGCGGGGCCTTGGAATTGTGTGGTTGATCTGGATGATCTATCGAAGCGGTTGTCGCCATGATTCTAGTGTCTTGCGGCGGATACGAGGAAGACCCTTGTCGATCACATTGGGAATTTTTAAAGTCAATCGAGGCTTTGCAAACCAAGCGTGTTATAGACGATGTTGGAACCTCTTGAGTAAGGCTTCACCTTTGCATTACCTCATATGTTCTATCTTTTTCTAGTTCCAAAGCATCTGCCAGTCTCGCACCACATCAACTCCATGGACAGTCAGCACAAGATTATTTGTAAACCTTGTTTGGTTGCACAAGCTCATCGGACGTCGGGGACTTGTAGGAGAGGGAAACTCCCGGTTATTCAATGGTCTTCAGCTGGCCTGCTGACAACTGAGAGTATCGGTGGTTTTGTTATGAAGTCTAGTTACAGGCTGAGAAATGCCAATTATATATGAGCAGGACTGCCATAATTAGAGAAATCGGAGGGTGCGGCCCATTTAAATAACATGCAGCACACCAAACAGCCAGAGTTTCGGGTTTGTTGTTGAACTGTTTCAGGTTTAAAATTAATGCCTCCAAACCGAGTAAAGGCTTTTGAATTTTTGAATACTGACAGCTAACCTAAGGTCCGGTGGAAAATGTGTAAAAGGTCATGGAATACGGTCAATGGGAATTTGAAGAGCTCAGAAGAGTACAGAACTCTACACAATAGCTCCTGATAATTGGCACAATTGATTATCAGTCACGTGTGCTTGGCTACTTTCTAGTTCCGCGACCATTGTTTTCTACACTGAGAAATTGGTCGAGCATATTTATTTTACCTGGAAGAAATTTTTACTCAAATTTCAAAACAAAGGAAATCCAAAATTATAGGTCACCGTGCTCCGCTTTGGAGAAAAGTGGACGTTGTACCTCTATGGCGAGGTCCAAGCATAAAGAAACAAGCCACCAGTGTTTAACTGGCGCCAGCGATGATGATCTCGCCTGACATTCCATAGCGCAGAGCAACTGCCAGCACAAACAACGTCTTTATTTCAGATTACCGTTGACGATTTCTCTGAAATGACTGCAGTACAGTAGTAGACAGTCTTTTATTTAAAAGACACACGAAGAAACACGGAGGACACAAAGCGAATGACGACTGTTCTCAGCCAGTATCCATTTTTTAGTGTCTTTTTTAGGATCATACTTGAAACACGCCAGACCAATTTGCTTGAATCTGTTCTTTCTAATTTGCGCGGTTTTTTAGAAAAAAAAATTTTAAATAAAGTGTTTCTATTGAAGAATTTGACCCTCTGTTATTTATTTGTGTAAATCTCTTTGTTTTACTTTTCCTTTGAGTTTCAATAGCTTAGATTTCTTGCTTGGGTTAAGTAGCGTGTCTTTTACTGATCGATCGAAGTGCTAAGTTCTTGTGGGCTTACGAAGGGAATAAATAAATGAGGAAGCTTTTATTGTGGAATCTCTTCCGTAGTTGTTGTCCCACCGGCGCGGCCATCTGATGTCCACGTTAGTCGCCTCTGATTTAGGTTCAAAAACCAGAATTCTCCAAAATTTTTAAAATACTTAAGTGGTCATAAAATGTTTATCTACTGATTCGAGGTCGATCGGGCCAGAAGGGAAATCTTTGACTCTCGGTCAGGGCATACAGTTTCCCGTCTGGCCCACCAATTTACTCAAAAAGTAGATATTGCAGTAGTAACTGAATTCAAACTTTTACTTCACCAGTGCCACCCAAGATTGTTTCAGATGCTGCGGTTGAGATTAGAGCCAGGTAGCCAAGTGTCATGTTCAGCCATTGGAACCCCTCCCATATACATAACACTGATCCGAAACTTTACAGTGCTGACGAACACAACAGACACTGCAAGTAGTAAATTATACAAGGAAGGTAACTACAGCTGTGTGGCTACCAGCAAGTATGGAACTGATGGAAAGCACTTCGTAATAATAGGAGGTGAGAAGATAAGATATTTTGAAATTAACACTATGCATACTGAATTGTGACTAGCAATTTGAGACACAATTATTGTAATCGAGAAATTGATCCTCTGTTATTTTTTTTTTTTTAATATATTTTTTTTACTTTTCTTTGAGTTTAATAGTATAAATTCTTTTCTTAGGTTAAGTAGCCGTGTTTTTCTGATCAATGAATTGTGAGTTTCTTGCTGGATTCCGAAGGGAATAAATAAAAGATAATCTTTTATATTGTGGAATCTTTTTTGTAGTTCTCCCACGCATGGCCATCTGATGTTACGTACTCAAGTCCGATTTAGGTTCAAACAGAATTTTCAAAATTTTAAACACTAAGTGGTGATATGATAAAATGCTTATTTATTGAGCGAGATCGGGACACACGGGATATATTTGGCTCTCTGTTAGGGTATACGGTTTCCCGTCTGGCCCTCCCATTCACTCAATAAGTAGATATTACAGTACTAACTGAATCTAAACATTACTTCACCAGTGCCACCCAAGATTGTTTCAGATGCTGCGGTGAGAGTAGAGCCAGGTACCCAAGTGACATGTTCAGCCAATGGAACCCCTCCCATATATATAGCATTGATACGAAACTTTACAGTGCTGTTGAACACAACAAACACTGCAAGCAGTAAATTATACAAGGAAGGTAACTACAGCTGTGTGGCTACCAGCAAGTATGGAACTGATGTAAAGCACTTCATAATGAAAGGAGGTGAGAAGATAAGATATTTTGAAATTAACACTGCATACTGAATTGTGACTAACAATTTGAGACACAAGTATTGTAAGTCAAAACAGACCAAAAGAGGGATTCGAGGAGGGCAGAATTTGTACCCACGCATTTTTCATGTTCTTAATCTTTCTAATATGTTCTTATGAAGTGCAACCAAATGTTGTGAATTCATGTGAAGTTTCCCTGGAGGCAATTTGCATTGACATGTTATGGCATAAAATGGCATAGCAAAGCGACGTGTCATGGAGAAAATAACAACAAGAAATCCAAAAGGAATATGAGATAAGATAACTTTATCTTAAGAGGGTAAATGATTTCTTCGTCCGCAAATTGTTTAATTAATCCTGCAAGCACTAAATTTATTTTACCATTGCTTTTTATCCGGACCGATTGCAAAATATTAAAATCAAAATAGCAATAACCTGCTTTTCAAGAAAGCTGCGTAGATTCATCAAAAACTGTGGTGATCATGGTTTACTTTTGAAATACCTTCACGGAAACAACAACAACAACAATTTTGTTAATAAAGCACCAGTCAAAGTAAACCCCGATTCCCCCCACCCCAGGATATAGGTGGGGATTAGTTTTGATAGCGTGCAAAAAGCGACAAATGCCCCACCATGCAGGGCAGGAAATAGCAGAAAATACCCCACCCCTGGGGCAACTGAAGATGTTCCTAATAAGTTTGTAGTTGAATAATTCACAAGGCCGCAGAATTACATTTTAAGTTAAATTTAAAGAACGCCAGTTTCCGAGATTCCATCCCTGTCAACTAAAAAAGGCGGTTTTAGGCCCGGCATAGTTGTGCTCCTGATTGCCGCAGGCGTGAGCCTCTACGGGGGTCCGGGAGCATGCTGCCCCGGGGAAAAAATTTAAGAGTCATTGTCAGAGAAAACTGGGCAGTGCCAAAAGGCCGGGGTGAACCGATTTCCTTTATTTTTTTTCCCATTTAAGATTAACTTTGTTGACATTAACAAGATTTCCCGGCGTTTCACTCCCGAGATTGACCACCCCCCTAGTTTTCGGCCAAGGGAAGCCCTAAAAACCACCAAAAACAATGCCAATTTCTTGGGTGTAAAACAACTTTTCCCTAAGGATTTAGTGTGCAGATGTTTTTCTGAAGCTAAAGTGCCTTAAAATAAACGTTTTGAATGCATAATATCAACTTTTTAGGGTAACGATATTTTTGCACAAGGGTTTAATCCGGGTATGGTGAGTGACTGTTACAGGACAGTGAATTTCAGCGATTTTTAAGTGCGCTTTCCTTGAAAGTACGGCTGTTTATTTTTTATCTAATTACAGATTGGAACAATCTATACCCTCCTAAATCAAAAACAAAAGTTTTTTGAATGGCACAAGAAACTGTTTTCACGCGAGTTTTGTTGGAAAATGTAAAGGATCATTCTTACGGCTAACTGCTCACTTAAGTTGAATTAGCGGCAGTACTGTATTATAGAGGTACTAATCCATTTTAAATAATATTTTTTAGTAAAATCCAACTAGTGGTCTATTATCAATGCTGCGTTCTGATTGGTTGAGCTACTAGTAGGCTATTTCTTATAGCCCACTAGTAGCGAAAAGACACCGGCTTTGAAAACCAAAACAATGGCTTTAACTAGCGAAAGATGTTTTGTCTCGATATTTTTTTGACCAACTAGTTGGATTTTACTAAAACAATTATTCCTCTCGCCCTCATGGGCTCTGAGTCAATAGCCCATTCGGCCTTCGGCCTCATGGGCTATTGACTCAGGGCCCATTCGGGCTCGAAGAATAATTGTTAAATATTACACTTAGGTTTAAATAAAGCGAGAATAACTATAAAATACTCTTGCGTTGACGTAGGGGTTATACAAGACTGCCATCATGCACGCAAAGGTCTCTACTACTTGGTGCTTCGATGATTATCGTCGGGCCTATACGAGTTAGCCAACAGGACGATGTATGTGCGGTCCTATCTAGTGATAAAAACATCACGACTTTTGAATCGCATGCAACTGAAATTCTTGAAGGTTTTGCTTTATCTGCAAAGTTTGTTACATACCCTGCGAGGAGAAACTACATTTCCGCTGTGAGCTGTCGTGCAAAAGATATCCTCTGCCGACAACCGTTCAAGTTTTTATCGCCCATGCGCAAAATTCGTCATGCGATTCGCAAGCAAAATTAATCGTCAGGTATGTCGTCAAATGGCGTGAGTTTCACGAGAAAAAAAAATGGGGCAACTCTGATCTGCTACGCAAGTCTCACGCTCAATGCTCTAAATCGGTCAAAAATAGGAAACACCCGGTTGTTTATTTATTCGTCCAGATTTCTGTACGGATTTGAACGCTTGTTGGCAGAGGCTACTTTCCGCACGACAGCTCACACAGCGAAAATGTACCCTCTGCTTGAAGGTATTTGTTACATCGATCACTACTGACAAAACCCAACAATTTATTTTATAAAATGAGAAAGAAGAATACGTAGTGCAAAATTCAGTTATTTCCGACATGAGCACAACTTAGCGTAGGAATCAAGTGGTTCAGTAAAAGTACATTTTTTTTGAGTTGCTACCATTTGTTTGTAGACTTAATGCCCTGCATACTTCCCTCAACTGTGCTAACTTCAGCGAACTGAGATTTCCAGCACGCGAAAGTTCACAAACGTTTACTGCTTCTATTTGAATAGGGTGACTGACAGTTTGCTCAATGTCTCTGTAAACCTCCTGGCATGGCTTGAATGTGGTGTTCTGATTCAAGGGCTGTGAGGTCTTCATCGGTTACTTCTTGTTCCTCCTCCTGTCTTTCTATTTCATCAACTTGCCTTTGGCGCTGCAACGCTGACATCCTTGCAAAAAAGCTACTAATCTGCTGAGCGATTCTCCATTCGCCTGGTATGAGTTGTAACTTTCCACTACTATCTCTAATACTCTTCATCTCTCTAGCTACCTGAATTAGATCAGCCTTTTGCGCTCCCGCTACTCCTTAGTTAAATTTCTGAACAAGAAATGATTTTACTTTCTCTTCCATCCTGGTGGTCCGCTTATTGATTTAAGTGCCCACTCTATATTACGGCGTTCTCTAGCACTAGAAGGCCCGGCTTCTTCAAATGCAATTCGCTGTCTATCTCCGCTAGCCACATGCATCTCTTCGACTCGATCAACCCACTTCTTTCGTGCTGCATCGTACACAGACTCACAATGTAGATCTGACGCACGCATATGCTTCCCTGCGTCCATGTGCGCTTCTGCTTCTTCTCGAGTCTTAAACGTTACCACGCATGTACTTTCACTGCATTAGAATATTTCTCTTCATGAACTGGAAGAATGGCTAACTGAACCAAGATTGTTGCTACGTGGGCCCCACTCCTTTAGGACTTTCAATCCATTTTTTTTTCTGTACATGTGGTACAACTTTAAGCTCACTGTATGATAAGAATCTGCCGGGTCCAACGTTGAATGCACGCCAAGCACGTATTCCGTTTCCCTCGAACGAAAAGTTGTTAAGGAGGCTGATTCCCGGTATCTTGTTGGCGGTAATTTCTTTAGTAGTGTCCACTTGGACAACTGCCGCCCTGACTCCTTTTACTCCTCCATGCGACTCTAGCGCTGTCTTCATGTCTTCCGCAGTGATGATATTGTGTTTCTCATTGACCCATCGTCGTATGTGCGCCTTCATGGGAGCGATCTTTCGGTCACAGATGTCTTTTCCGGACTGTGGCTCTGAAAAGTCGTAACGCAGAATTGTCATGCCGGTTTGTTGACTAATGAACGGAAGACTGAGCGAAAGAGATCCACTATAGTAGCAACCTGCGTTATCGGATCTCAGGAAAACATTTTTAATCTCCGGTGATTCTTTCTTGATGGTATTTAATAGATGCTCTATTATAGAAGCTACAGCAAAGCTGTTCTGCGTGCAGTTATCAAACAGATGGACAAAAAACATTCCACTTGGAATTTTTTAGTATGCTTAGTGATCACAGCACTCACATGCCAGCTTCGTCCTCGTTTTCCGAAGAAATCACTCATTCGTTCCCGATAACGTCGTGGGAGGTATTTCATGGCGCAATCCATAACGGTTAAACAGGAAGATGAATCAAGATGTTCAAGAGCAAGCTTTCCTTCTTCTTGATTTACTGTGCGAAACAAATGTGCATTCCAGTCCTGAATTGATACTAAACAGAGTTTGTAGTCGTGGTTTAACCGCAATCTGTGCTCCTCCGGCATCTCAACACGGTTGATCTCGGATTCAATTTCCTTCAAAACTGTCTCTAATGATTCGCATTGCTCGCATTCAGTTTCATGTTTGTGCTTACATATGCTTTGCAAAGTTAGAGTCGCCTGTGTCACCTAGGGCATGTGCAGTGCAGTGATCAGCGCAAGTTTCGTCTCTGCAAACAAGGGACTTAAACTCAGTCTTAAGGTATCTCTTTGCCTCCTTGATCTTTTGTTCTGCATCCTTTACCCGGGTAGCCCCCGATCCATGGTCCCCAAGCGTCTTAAGCACGTCACTGACATTGTCAATGGCCTCCGTCCCTTCTGCTGTAGTGTTGTCGAGCCCGTGCAAAGATTTTTCATTGAGGCACCACACACCTCTATTATTCTGTAGAGTGAACGCTGTCCTGCTGGTTTAAAATTCTGCTCCTTGCAGTAAGCTGAGTATTGCTCAATTATTCTTGACGATATCATAGTCCTTATAACTGCCCGAATGATAATGCTTCCTCCCGTGTCGAGCTTTAGCAATTTTGTGCCAAATGCTATCAATTTGAACAGGTGAGACTCGGGAACGAAAAATTAGCTCTTGCGGAACAGACAGACCCTCACCGACTTTGGTAGCATGCTGTCAAGCTTCATCCATATGCCATTTTGATAGTGTTGGTATCATGTTCATCAACTGGGACCTGCTAAAATCATTGGCAAAGAGAAAGAGTATCTGACGTTTTGTTTGCCATGACTCGGCCTGGTTATATGACTTGATCAGAACGTCGATTAGCCCAGATTTCGGATCAAAACTTCTCCGTCTAGTGGCACCAGCAGAATCCTTATTTACTAATCTTTCCTGTAGAAGAGTACTCCATGATTCCTCTTCCTGTCCAGGGCTAAGGACCGAAAGTGCTGTGCAGAAGCTTTCTTTAGCCTTTCGCACATAGTACTTTTGCTGTGTTTTCGATATATCATCGCAAGACGTATTCAAGGTTGACAGAATGGGTGAAATTATTCCTCCGGATTAACTGCTCACGGTATTGTTCAGCAGCTGCCTTCTTCTTCTTCTTCTGGGATACTTTTTTTTTTTTTTTTTTTTTTTTTTTTTTTTTTTACAAAAAATATATATATAAATATATAGTACTAACAAAGACAAATTCACATCTTAATAGTTACAATAATACCGCAATTTAAATTATATTATTTCGAATTTAACACGAGCAGACTACATTATCATATTTACTTTACGAAAGTTACCCATAATTTTCAGTTTTTAACGAAAACATATACTGTATTGGGAATAGAAACAAAAGGTTAAAAGTGATACACCATATATAAGTCTATGGGAAAGGAGAAAAAAAAAAAAAAAAACAATGGCAACTGTAAGGTAAAGGGTTATACAATTATTTTTACAGTTTCAACATTAAAGATACAAAAAGTGTCTTTCATAAAGATGCCATTTGTTTTTAAAAGATTGATACTTATTTTGTTTTTGGGCAATAAGCTTTTCCGTGTCATACTTGTTTTTTAAAATTTGGATGAAATGTGTAATTGATGGCTTATTGTCATTACGTCTACAATCCCATAAATAAATTTTTCCTAAAAGTAGGACATAGTTTTCCAGACCCATCTCCTCCCTCAGAAAACCAACGATGACATCACTTAATAATAGGTATCCGCAACTACTCAATTTACTCAGAATGTTATAAATTACATCATTCCAAAAGGCTTGCGAAACAGCGCAATAAAACAAGAAATGCTGAATAGTCTCAAGAGCTTCTTTGCAAAATGTACAATTAGGGCTGGCGATATATCCTATTTTGAAAAGAAGATCGTTCGTAAATAAAATGCAATTTAACACCTTATACTGAAAGGAACGAACATAAGGCTCGGACGCAACATGTAGAGGTAGCAGGTATGTTTTGGAGAGTTGTTCTTCTGTTAAATTAAACTTATCCGCTAACATGAGCCATTTCTTTGGCCTCTCGTATATAAACTTTATCAGAATGCTATAATAATGACGACACCTATAATTTCCTACATCAAAAATCACATTAGAGTTAGACTTTTGCTCTCGTAAATGCAGTGGCACTGATTTCCTTAAACCAGTCCATATCAAAAAATTTGATACTAATCCCTTTCGTTTCATAATATTGAAGGACTCAATATTATTCATGTCAAATAACAGGTCATTTGTATACTTAATTCCCTTAACAAAGTATTTTTTATAAAAAACACTATTGCCATCAATCAAAATTTCCTTATTATTCCAAATAATGTATTTACAATTATTATCGGGGTCAGCAGTTTCTCTTATTTTCTGCCACCATATCAAGAGTTCTTGGTAGAAAGATGATGGAATATCAATTTGATCAGAGCTATAATTGCATTCCAACAAAAATTGCCCTCCTTGATTTTTTAAAAGGTAATTGAAATAAGACTTCCAAAAGCCATTGCAATTTTTGTCAAAAATTCTTTTAAGCCAACTCAACCGTAAAGCTTTAACCATACTTTCATAATCTATCATTTTAAGACCTCCAAACTCATAAGGTGCGTAAGTTGAAAGACGGATGACTTTATCTTTTCCGTTCCATAAAAAATTAAATATCAAGGCTTGAAATTCTTTAATAATTTCAACAGGTGTACATAAAATGGAACTCGGATAAATCATTTTCGGGAATAAAATAGACTTAATGATATTGACTTTCCCATAGATGGATAACCCTCTTATTTTCCATGAATTTATTGTATTTTTAACCTTTTTCAATCGCTGCTTAAAGTTTTTCTCTACAAGGAGCTGTACATCATAAGTTATGAAAATGCCTAAAAACTTCACACATTTTTGCCACTTGACTCCAAAAGGCGTATCTACACGGTTATTAAAGGATCCAATCCACATTGCCTCAGTTTTTTCAACGTTAAGTTTCAAGCCTGACACCTTTTCAAAGTCATCCAGTAGGTTAAAGAAGGCTTTGGCCGAATTTAAATCGGACAAAACTGCAGTTGTATCATCGGCAAATTGCAGTAGTTTTGTTTCCGTGCCGTTAATTTCAATTCCCCTTATGTTTTTCTCAGCTCTAACAGCGATGGCCAAAATTTCCACTGCGATTAAAAAAAGATATGGAGAAAGCGGGTCACCCTGTCGTACTCCTCTTTCAATGGTAAAATAGTTTGTACATAGGCCGTTGTTAATAGTGCAACTTTGAATGTTTTTATAGAAAACATTTATCCATCTAACGAAACTAGGCCCAAAGTGAAATAGTTCCAAACATCTATTGAGAAAGGTCCACTCCAAGCTATCAAAGGCTTTCTCAAAATCAATAAACAAAAAAAATCCTGGTAGGTTATTCGCCTTAGTATAATCCAAAATGTCCAAAATTGAGCGAATGTTTTCACCAATATATCTTCCCGTAATATAACCCGATTGGTTGTTATGTATTATCTCCGGCAGCTGCTTTTTTATTCTTTCAGCAATAACTTTTGATGCTATCTTTGTATCCACATTTAAGAGAGAAATCGGTCTCCAGTTTTTGAGATCGCAACGATCTTGGTCTTTTTTATCAATGAGCGTAATTATCGCCTGTTTTTGTGAAGAACTCATTTCTCCTTTTTCATATGATTCATTGTAACATTTTACCAGAAGTTCCCCTACTGTACCCCAAAAGGTCTTGTAGAATTCTACGGGCAGTCCATCATTTCCAGGAACTTTATTTAATGAAAAGGATTTCAGCACTTCGGTGCACTCTTCTAAACTAATAGGTCCTTCTACTTTGTTGGGATGATTGTGATGATGATGAAGCCATCTCTTGTTCTGCATTAGACGTTACCAGAGCGCCCTGATCTTCATCCTGCAGTGGCCACTTGAGACTGTCAGTGTAATAAAAGGGATTTTAACTACATTACTAAAATTTGTCTGTTACGGTGTAACCGAGACTGGAGCCACAGAAAAGGAAGTTACAGGACTCCTTAACCACTAAAAGCCACCAAACGTTGCAAACGGACTAACACCTAATACCGCAATTGCATTTAAACCTTTTCAGGTTCTAGAGCCCACCTCTCGTCCTTACATTAGAGAGAATTAGAATCAGGGCAAACCGCAAACCTTGATTTGCCTCATACCAAGTGACCACGTTTTCTATTTTATTGTAGTTTACTAGTCATGATATCTACACAAATAGAAGTTTCACCTGAAAGCGAGCTATACAAAACTGATGTACTCACTATATCTTAGTCGCTTTATTTTGTTGTAATTTTTGTTTTAATAAATTGTTTTTAATTGATAGATTTGTTACGTAATAATATGTTAGAGTAAGCATTTATGAAACTAAAAATGTTCTCCCCTCCCTCCAAAATATGAATCTTGGTGTCACATTACACCCCCCTCCCCCATAAAGGCAACTCTCTAAAATGTCCCCTTAAAAAAGTGGCCGTTGTAGAGTGGTACTAGTCGGACTGCATCAAGCTTGCAGGTCGCTAAGAAACGTTAGGGTGGGGATAGCCAGTGCATCTGGCTCCATTTAAGTGTTTCAGATGCCTAGCTTACATTGCGTGACTAAATATAGCAAATGCACAACCTGCTGATCAGCCCTTCCTCTTTCAGAGTCTTCTACATGGCGTAGTCTGTAATGCTCTGTGCGACACTTGACGCAAATGGCTGATACAGATGAAATGAATAAAGATTAAAACTGGAACTACTTACTTCAACCCCCCAAAATCGAATTTTAGACATAGTTTCTGGGACAGCTAAAATCTAGACATTTTCAATCAGTATCATTATCATCAGTAAAAGTGAAAAAAAAATACGAGCATATAAAACATTTTAAGAAAATAACGCAAAAGGAATGATTACTTTTAATTTGAATTTTATGTTCTAAAATTTCTGAAAAACGTTGTAGGCTATGTTAGCTGTTTATGTAGGCGTGTCACGTTGTAGCTTTTGTCACGACAACACTTGAAAAGATTTTTTATGACAAAAAGGGCTTCCGTTCTGAATAAAAGTTGCTTGTTTGCTCGCCCTTGTTTAATTAACTGTCTCTTGTTTGATTTATAGCATATCCAAGGAAATTGACCCCCACCCGCCACGCTTCTGTTTTCATATGCCGAGAGAGTGGCGCTTTAAAATTTGCAACTTGATGCCAGCGCTTTCACTACAATAGTCGAACTCTACACGCCTAGATAGCCTAGAGCATTTCGTAATATTTATGAAAACGTAATTCACCAGGTAAAATCGATAAAAAGATTTCAAAGTAATAAGAAGGCACTCACTGTACCCAACTGGGACAACAGCATTGTGTGACGCAAAGATTTCCTTCGACACTGCGTAATTGACACGGCGTGGGTCCTTGACCTCTGCTTGCGTTGACCTTTGTGCGATGGATAGCAACATGTCGAACTTTTACGACCTCTCCAGTCGACTGTCAGGTCTCTCCTATGTTTAGGACAGATGGTCATGGTTGCTACTCTGTCTTGAGATAAATCGAAGTGTCCAGCTCTGTTTAAAATGAGCTCCTTCTCAGTGACTTCTATTCCTTTGGATCGCCATCCTCGCTTGCTACTCACGCCAAGTCCAAGTAAGTGTTGTGTTATGTCTTCTTTACAAGCATCCAGTGGCAGAACATTTGTACTAGATCCGTAAGAACTACAAGGTGACTCTTGCGAAGTGAACGAACAGTTCATATTTCAAAGTAAGTGTGGTAAAACGCAAGTACGCTAATCATCGGTAAGTCGTCAATGAAACCTGATAACCCAGCTACGCGTGAGACATAGAGATCCCATTGCTTGATCTCTAATTACGCAGCCACAATTATACGTGTAAGTCGTTTATTAACTTATTAATTTTATAGTCTGGCCAGCAAAAAGTTTCTGAAAAATCCAAGTAAAAAAATACTCCCCTGAAACTTTATATCACTGAAACTTCGTCGCACGGACAATGTGAAAATCGACCAATACGTCTGCTTTATAATTTATATCATACCAGTTGCTCCAAAGTAAGGATGATTTCTTTTCATTGCAGTATCCTTTCCAAATTATTTTTTTTTTATACAGATGATGAAGTTTTCAGCTCTCTAAAGTTACAATTTAAAGGGCATTACTAAAAAGCAAGGTTACATGTTTTATGCAAAATACCGCAAAATCACGTTCGCGAAAATAGGCTTCCTGTGAAAAGAGTTTCTTGTGCCAATCAATACTTTTATCATTTTGACTTAGAAGGGTATAGACTATCGTAAGATGGAATTATTTAACAAATAAACAGCCGCACTTTCAAGAAATTTTTTTTCGAAAATCGCCCAAATTCGCTGTTCTCTAAAAGTCACGCAACATACCTGGATTTAAACCCTTGTGCAAAATTACCGTTACATTAAAAATTTCATTTTATGCATCCAAAACGTTTATTTTAAGATACTATAGCTTCAGAAAAAAATGTGCAGTAATTCCTTAAGGGAAAATTGTTTTAGGTCCGAGAAATTGGCATTGTTTTTGGTGGTTTTTAGGGCTTCCCTTGTCCGAAAACTGGGGAGTTCTCGGGAGTGAGACGCCGAGAAATCTTGTTAATGTCACCAAAGTTAATCTTACCAGCTTGGTTTTAAATGGTGAAAAAATAAAGGAAATCGGCTGACCCCAATCGTTTGGCACTGCCCGGTTTTCTCTTACAATGACTCTTAAGATATGTGCCTCTAAGATACCATTTCCTGTATTTTGAGATCACAGTCTTGAAATGGAAAATAGTGAAGTTTTTTCTCAGACTTTCTCATTGAATAAACATAAGATCGACGAAGAAATCGAGCGCCATGAGAGCATGCCACGAATGGATGCAAACATTCCACAAAGTGTAGGCAATTCAGTGCACTTCCGCACCAAAGCTACCGCAGTCTTATGCTAGATACCAAAAGGGAAAAATGGCTGAGAAACCACAGAAAAACAGCTAAAAACGGCAAAGAATCATGATAAAAACACTGGGTAAACAAAGAAAACATTATCTTTTTCTGGCCAGGAAGAAATTCAAAAACCAGGAGAATATTAAGCGAGAACTGGAGGCTGGAAATATTCTTCAAAAACGGGAGGTTTTCGGCCAAAACCAATCCCTTACTAATGCCGCACATTCCTCAGGACAAAGGCGACAAAATGCGCGAATCCCCCACATACTGGGGACTCAAAGAGCTGCCAATATGGTGATAAAGCTCCACTAAAGCCCTGCATACTCCGGAGTGGGGGAGGGGGGGGGGGGGGGGGGGGAGTCAGGGTGTACTTTGACTGGTGCATAAATTCTTAGTATTTGGGAGGTATCTCTACTGTCAACGCTGTCTCTACTGTCACGCAGACGTAAAGAGAACTGTTTGAATGTATCCAATGTTATCTTGGGCAGCCAATGAACAAACAGAAAGGCATTGAAGGCAAAGATAAGATAACAGACATGCCATCCTCTATTCCTTAGTACCTTACATAACCCTATTTTGATCCGCTGTGTTTGCTTGGCAAGTATTAGAACAAGGCGTGAAAATAATGAAAATAAAGATAGTTAATGGTTTATAAAAAGTTTGCACAGTTCAAAATGGAGATAATAAGCGTGAATATCGACAAATAAAAGTTAGCCTGCATGTTTCCTCTGATAGGAGTTAGAGTGACAGTAGAGACAGCGCTGACAGTAGAGACACCTCCCATAATCCCAAGAATTTAATGTCACGCTATACGCGTTATTTGGCAACTTAATGAAGAGCTAGAAGGTGTCTTCCAATCAATTTTAATTCCAAAACTAATGATCTAATTTTGTTATTGAAGACTATTTGAAAGTACTGGCACTGTTTCCGGTCGCCTGTTGCTACGGATGGCATGGATGGAAAGCGACTGAAACTTGAAAAAATTGGCCAATATTTTCGAGTTTTGATGCTACTTGGCCAAAAATCCTCAAGAAATTTATTATGGTTAGCCTTCTCTGAATAAATTCATTTGATATCTTCGTTTTAGCTTTACACAACTATTTTGTTTATGATTAATTAAAGCCTCAAAGCAATAATTTTAGCACAGAATTGAACTAAACAGAAACATCCTCGTGACACTGCTTCTTTAAGGAGCGGGAAGTCATTTGGCCGTGTCACGCAACGCTTTGCTGAAAAAAGACCAAAGCTGGAGAAAGAAAATTTTGTCTTGATTTTCATATATACTATACTTTTAATATTTTTTATTATTTATTTAATATATACTTGGTATTGTTTATTTTTTTCCCATTTTTCAATATAATTTTCAAGTTACTCACGACTCTCGATATTGTACCCTCGACTCTTGGCCCTCGACAATGGTATACACTCAATTAGGGAATTCGAAAAAGGACCAAAAAGTGGCAAGAGCCATTCCTATTGGCTGGCCCAGTTTAATCGGAAAATGTCGTTTCATTTTCGTCGGGTATTCCCAATGATCTGTGAGCGGTCAGTTTGGCATACTGTAAAGCACCCATGCACTCGCCAGTCAAAATGTGCAGTTACAGTACGAGAAACCTAAGTAGCCCATTAAGTGCCAATAAATTACACTTTCAATTTTGAATCTCCACTGAAGTTTTGCCTGCGTTCTTTTTTTTCCCCGACTTTATTCCTGCGTTCTCACTTCTTTCCCCACTTTTTTCCCGACTTTCTTCCCGACTTTTTTTATCGACTTTTTTCCCGACTTTTTTTCCCGACATTTTGTCCCGACTTTTTTTCCCGACTTTTTTTCCCGACTTTTTTCCGCGACTTTTTGCCCGACTTTTTGCCCGACTTTTTGCCCAACTTTTTTCTCGACTTTTTTCCCGACTTTTTGTGGAAGGCTGCTGACCACAAACTAGTGACTGCCTCGGACTTTTGAACATTGCGGATTAAGATCGTTGTAAAACGAGAAATTTTCCCTTTAGTGGGATTCCAAAATGGTCAGTGCCTTTGCGGTGCCTTTGATTCTAACATTTGCTTTGACGACGTCCACATGTGATGGTGTTCGACTTGCAAACTACATTCCCACATTGCAAGAATACACTGCTGGACGCGATGACCTAAGCTATTTTCATCTTGGGCTGGAATATACAGAAATTTTGTTGTTTTTTGTATTCAGCCATGGAATCAACTTAAGCCTTAGACATTTAAAAAGGATTTTAAAAGCCAAAGGACTCGGACGAGGAAGAAACGCCAGTTACTTAAGGGCCTGTTTACACGGAGGGAGGGTGCCCCGGCTAACCGGGCTACCCGGCTAGAGGGTTTGACACATAGCCCACCTTTACATGCAACCCACCTAACCATGACAGTGAGTGGGCTGCATGGGCTATCTTCTGAGCGGCCGCTAAGCACAACAAATAAAACGGCCGACCAAGGAAACTTTTCTCGCCTTATTTCAGCTTCCTGCACAGGCACGAGCCTGTTCTCTGCCTGGGACTCATCTATTACATTGATCTCTTCAGATTGACTGTCATTCTGTTCGGCAGATAACACTGGTTAATGGTGACTACGAAAAAAAAAATTAACCTCACGCCACCATGTTTTCGTGGTTAGGTTAGCCAGGATAGCCTGGCACGAACTGTTTACATGGTAAAAAGCTATCCCACTTAGCTGGGTGCCCCGAGCAACTAGACAGGGTGCCTCGGGAAGGCGGGCTACCCTGTCTAGCATGTAAACGCTTAAATGCATTTTCTAAAGAAATGTATGAGAAGTTAGCCCTCCCAGGGTAGCTCGGTTAGCCGGGTAGCCCGGTCAAAGATCGCTCTGTTAATGGCGGAAGTGGTGGTGGTGTTTGCATGTATTTAAGGAATAGCATAAATTACCAGTTCCGTGACGATTTATGTAATGACCAACTTGAATGTGTTGTCATCGAAATTATCAGACCCCACTCCAGACCTTTTATTGTCGGTACGTGGTGTAAACCTCCAAACTCTCCCCGAGATATCTTTTGGCAATTTGAGTCTTTAGTCGATTAAGTGGACTCTGAACAGAAAGACTTTGACCTTGCTCTCCATGAGTTTTCGTAGCTCAGTGGCATGGATAGAGCGCCCGCCCGGTGTTCGGGAGGTCATGGGTTCGATTCTCGTCGAGGACTCAGATTTTTCTTTGTCCCATGCTCGTGTCATGTTGAATATTTCCTCTTTCACATTTAATTACCGAGCTCAAAATTCACCATCTTCATTCACTTGTCAGAAAGACTTTTACCTTCTGGGCGATCTAAACTGTAATATGCCTGACGGATCAGATAATCATAACTCATCCACTTTAACGAACTTATTTGACATACATGAGCGATCATTCTCTGGCTTCATGACTCTTAAAATCTGCTACGAGCGAACTGGTAATCATCGCACGATTGAGACACGTGCTTTTAAAATTTCAACCACCACCACTTCCTCAACGATGTTGCACAACAGCCATGGAATAGAGTTTTTCAGAGACAAATCCGGAAGCGATGTGGGATGTTTGGAAAAATTAAACTTATTAATGGAAGTAGTTAACAAGCATGCCCTACTTCAAAATAAACGGGTTCTTTGTAATAAGATTTCAAATTTCCTTTGAATAGAATGTTTGGTAGTAGTTATGTGACTTCACTACTGCCCCAGGGTACAAATAATTTCTTCCCTCATATTTCGCTCTGCATACTAAACTGAAGGGACGTTAAAAAAAAAACGCGTTCCCCACGCTTCTCCAATTGTTATTTTGGGGATCACAAAGCTAGTTTAGCAACGATGGAATGCAATAAGTGAGCAGAGAAGAAATAACTCCTGGTCCGATAAAAGTAAAAAGATGTGCCAGAGAATTAAGTTCAAGGGTTAGTAAGGAGTTGAAGGCTCCAAGTGACTCGCCACCTTGAACACCATAACAAGAGAAATACCAAAGTTCTTCGAAATATACAGGCAACGCAGTGTAAATGGTTTATAGGCCTGCGCAGGAGATGCAAGCACGGTAAGTTGTTAAGGCAATTCTCATCGCTAGTTATCTTTAATTCCTTCATTCCCTAAGTACCCTCCGGGTCTGTCTTCTGCTGACCTGGGACATTATGCACGGAGAACCATGGAGAACACTATATAAATAGACGGCAGAGTGTTGCTGGAGGAAGAAAAAGTAGAGGTGAAAGATGATGAACAGGAAAAAGGGAGAGAAGAAGAGATGGCAGATGGCGCGGATTTGTTATCTGCTCAGGAGGATAACACACACGGCCAGTATATAGGAAAGGAACGAGAGGTGCTTGAACAAGATCATCACCGTATACAAATACCCATCCACTTTGTCGAGAACGAGGCTGTTGAAATGGTATCCACGAAGGACGGTACCACTCTCAGAGAAAGGATTCGGAATGAAATTTTTAGAGGAAATCCTTTCCGAGGCTTTATTATCTTCAGGTTTCTCGTGGCCTAACCATGTATGCCGTATGTACAATAACCTATGTCAAGTCAACGCCCGCTTCCGTGATCATGATCGCCCATAGACTGGTCTCGATGCTGTCGAGTATTTACCTCTCTAATGTTGGTGAACCAGCCTAATTAAAAAGTCGGGACTTCGAGTGCTGTTGGGCTGGAGGTACAGCAAATAGTTGCCAGCCCAAATTGGGCAAATGCTTGGCTGGATCTACGATTTCGTGGCGTGGGATGCTTTATCATCCTCAACATATTCTGGCGCAAAAATCAAAAGTAGCATTTTGTTAAAATCTGCTTTGTCATACCCATCTAGAATAGGATCACTTATGGCCTTTTAATGACTTTTTGCTTAAAAGAAAAAAAAAACAGTTTCTTGAACTGAAGAGAGAAAAACAGTCTGTTTGTTCAGTTGTGTATCAAGTATTTCTAAACAACTAGTTTCCGTTTCATGTTATAGTTCGTTGTTGTTTACTTTTATTTTGATATCACTCTGGTTCAATGTACTTGTACTTATATCAAATAAACATGCGTAACCTTCGCTTAAATACTCATTACTTTCGAAGGAGGCCAGAAATATAAATTCCCTGACACGTCTTTTGCCACATTAATGGGCAACATTCTTGCCAAATTTCAGCGAAAAAGGACTGGAAACTGGAAAAAAACTGGAACTGGAAACATATGCCTCATTCGTTGAAATTCTAGTTTTAAGAAATAAAGCAAAATGTACTTTAGGGCGTTTTTCCGGTGTAGGGAGATTAATTCTCAAAAGGTGTGAATAGTAATTACCTGTTGATCGATAAATTTTGGGCTCCTCTTGCTTTGACAATAGAGCACGCATTTACAAATCATCCCGCAAACTAAGAGGTCTCAAATACTGTTTTTGGTGGGAAACACCAACAAAGCTCTCTGTTCCCGCCGCTGCACTTGCTGTTTTAAGGTCGGCATGCACAAGGGGACTAGTTCCTGCAACTAGTCCCCTGAAGAGTTAACACGAAGGGACTGGTCGCAGGGACTAGTCCCACGAACAGTTCACACGAAGCGTTTTGTGCAACAAGTCGCACGGAAGTGTCCCAAAAATTCAAACTGGTTTGAATTTGTGGGACTAGTCGCAGGGACCTGCTTTAGATTGCATCAAAAATGGCCAGTTCACACGATGGGACTTGTCCCCGCGACTAGTGTAATGTGTAATGTAATGTAATGTGTAATGTCGCGAGTTAGAGGACAAACATACATGTCCCCTTCACATTGCTTTTTTTATTGCAGTGGGCTCGCACGTCAGCATACAAAGGCGCCGCTGGCAGCCGCTATCAGTCCATTTATGAGCCCACTGAACCCTTCCCAACCCATGATGAGTGATGATGTAAATGACGAAGATAGACCACAACACCGGGAACTACGTCCCCTACTCTAATCGAATAGTGTGTGGGTTCTTTAACGTCCCCTGCTAACCTTGTCCCCTCGTGTGTGCCGACCTTTAGACGCACTAGATGCAATAACTTCACGATGCCAAAGGCCAAAACTAAGGGATCTAAAAAGCGCAATGGAGGAAGCAACGGAAATTTGAACGACGAAGGCGCAAAACAAACCGTGCTTTCGGAAATGAGAGTATCAGGAGGGTAAGACCGCCTTTTTGAGTTATTTTTTTGTAAAAAAAAAAAATACCTCTTAGTCGGCGCGTCGAGTATGTTATGGACGGTCAATGGATCATTGAGTCAGTGAGTCAGGGAGTCAGTGAGAGATGTTAGTATGTCACACCAATCAGATCGGGTCTACTATAAACAGCCAATCAAATTTCTTGTTTTAAAGGTAAATGGTATATGAGAAGATTTGATCCCAATACAGTTCAGAACGGCCATATTTATTCTTCTATAAAAGAGGAGGAAGTATTCATATATTGGGTTTACTTCAGTATTTTCTGTGGGTTAGGTTGAGGATTTAAGTTATGGACGAGATGAGCCTGGGGGGGGGGGGGGGTGGGGAAAACTGGGAGCCTCGAAGGCGAGCTGCGCTCAAACGGAGCGGCTGCGACTCAAAACTGTTTAGAAAACATGACAGTGCGTATTTTGGAATATACGACAAATGTAAATGGAACGGTTAGCAGTCGAATGGTTTTTCCTTGTATTTTGAAACATTCGAAAGTTTTGAAATATATTAATACACCACGGCACTTTGGCCCCTATACATGACTTTTAATGGCACTTGAATTGATCATGACAACTTGTTGACAGCTTCCAATTAGGGATAACTTAGTCTTAAAATCGTTTTTTCTTTATAACTTTGTCTAGGAGAAACCTTTTTTTGCAGAACTTTTTGCAGTTAAAAGAACTCAATGAGAAGCACTTAAGAATATCATTAACTAAAATTTGGCAAAATTGTCGATTTTGAGGTACACTGATACCTTAATCCGCAATGTTCAGAAAGTCCGAACTAGTTACTGCTTCGGACTTTCTGAACATTGCGGATTAAGGTATCAGTGTACCTCAAAATCGACAATTTTGCCAAATTTTAGTTAATGATATTCTTAAGTGCTTCTCATTGAGTTCTTTTAACTGCAAAAAGTTCTGCAAAAAAAGGTTTCTCCTAGACAAAGTTATAAAGAAAAAACGATTTTAAGACTAAGTTATCCCTAATTGGAAGCTGTCAACAAGTTGTCATGATCAATTCAAGTGCCATTAAAAGTCATGTATAGGGGCCAAAGTGCCGTGGTGTATTAATATATTTCAAAACTTTCGAATGTTTCAAAATACAAGGAAAAACCATTCGACTGCTAACCGTTCCATTTACATTTGTCGTATATTCCAAAATACGCACTGTCATGTTTTCTAAACAGTTTTGAGTCGCAGCCGCTCCGTTTGAGCGCAGCTCGCCTTCGAGGCTCCCAGTTTTCCCCACCCCCCCCCCCCCCCAGGCTCATCTCGTCCATAACTTAAATCCTCAACCTAACCCACAGAAAATACTGAAGTAAACCCAATATATGAATACTTCCTCCTCTTTTATAGAAGAATAAATATGGCCGTTCTGAACTGTATTGGGATCAAATCTTCTCATATACCATTTACCTTTAAAACAAGAAATTTGATTGGCTGTTTATAGTAGACCCGATCTGATTGGTGTGACATACTAACATCTCTCACTGACTCCCTGACTCACTGACTCAATGATCCATTGACCGTCCATAACATACTCGACGCGCCGACTAAGAGGTATTTTTTTTTTTTACAAAAAAATAACTCAAAAAGGCGGTCTTACCCTCCTGATACTCTCATTTCCGAAAGCACGGTTTGTTTTGCGCCTTCGTCGTTCAAATTTCCGTTGCTTCCTCCATTGCGCTTTTTAGATCCCTTAGTTTTGGCCTTTGGCATCGTGAAGTTATTGCATCTAGTGCGTCTAAAGGTCGGCACACACGAGGGGACAAGGTTAGCAGGGGACGTTAAAGAACCCACACACTATTCGATTAGAGTAGGGGACGTAGTTCCCGGTGTTGTGGTCTATCTTCGTCATTTACATCATCACTCATCATGGGTTGGGAAGGGTTCAGTGGGCTCATAAATGGACTGATAGCGGCTGCCAGCGGCGCCTTTGTATGCTGACGTGCGAGCCCACTGCAATAAAAAAAGCAATGTGAAGGGGACATGTATGTTTGTCCTCTAACTCGCGACATTACACATTACATTACATTACACATTACACTAGTCGCGGGGACAAGTCCCATCGTGTGAACTGGCCATTTTTGATGCAATCTAAAGCAGGTCCCTGCGACTAGTCCCACAAATTCAAACCAGTTTGAATTTTTGGGACACTTCCGTGCGACTTGTTGCACAAAACGCTTCGTGTGAACTGTTCGTGGGACTAGTCCCTGCGACCAGTCCCTTCGTGTTAACTCTTCAGGGGACTAGTTGCAGGAACTAGTCCCCTTGTGCATGCCGACCTTAAAACAGCAAGTGCAGCGGCGGGAACAGAGAGCTTTGTTGGTGTTTCCCACCAAAAACAGTATTTGAGACCTCTTAGTTTGCGGGATGATTTGTAAATGCGTGCTCTATTGTCAAAGCAAGAGGAGCCCAAAATTTATCGATCAACAGGTAATTACTATTCACACCTTTTGAGAATTAATCTCCCTACACCGGAAAAACGCCCTAAAGTACATTTTGCTTTATTTCTTAAAACTAGAATTTCAACGAATGAGGCATATGTTTCCAGTTCCAGTTTTTTTCCAGTTTCCAGTCCTTTTTCGCTGAAATTTGGCAAGAATGTTGCCCATTAATGTGGCAAAAGACGTGTCAGGGAATTTATATTTCTGGCCTCCTTCGAAAGTAATGAGTATTTAAGCGAAGGTTACGCATGTTTATTTGATATAAGTACAAGTACATTGAACCAGAGTGATATCAAAATAAAAGTAAACAACAACGAACTATAACATGAAACGGAAACTAGTTGTTTAGAAATACTTGATACACAACTGAACAAACAGACTGTTTTTCTCTCTTCAGTTCAAGAAACTGTTTTTTTTTTCTTTTAAGCAAAAAGTCATTAAAAGGCCATAAGTGATCCTATTCTAGATGGGTATGACAAAGCAGATTTTAACAAAATGCTACTTTTGATTTTTGCGCCAGAATATGTTGAGGATGATAAAGCATCCCACGCCACGAAATCGTAGATCCAGCCAAGCATTTGCCCAATTTGGGCTGGCAACTATTTGCTGTACCTCCAGCCCAACAGCACTCGAAGTCCCGACTTTTTAATTAGGCTGGTTCACCAACATTAGAGAGGTAAATACTCGACAGCATCGAGACCAGTCTATGGGCGATCATGATCACGGAAGCGGGCGTTGACTTGACATAGGTTATTGTACATACGGCATACATGGTTAGGCCACGAGAAACCTGAAGATAATAAAGCCTCGGAAAGGATTTCCTCTAAAAATTTCATTCCGAATCCTTTCTCTGAGAGTGGTACCGTCCTTCGTGGATACCATTTCAACAGCCTCGTTCTCGACAAAGTGGATGGGTATTTGTATACGGTGATGATCTTGTTCAAGCACCTCTCGTTCCTTTCCTATATACTGGCCGTGTGTGTTATCCTCCTGAGCAGATAACAAATCCGCGCCATCTGCCATCTCTTCTTCTCTCCCTTTTTCCTGTTCATCATCTTTCACCTCTACTTTTTCTTCCTCCAGCAACACTCTGCCGTCTATTTATATAGTGTTCTCCATGGTTCTCCGTGCATAATGTCCCAGGTCAGCAGAAGACAGACCCGGAGGGTACTTAGGGAATGAAGGAATTAAAGATAACTAGCGATGAGAATTGCCTTAACAACTTACCGTGCTTGCATCTCCTGCGCAGGCCTATAAACCATTTACACTGCGTTGCCTGTATATTTCGAAGAACTTTGGTATTTCTCTTGTTATGGTGTTCAAGGTGGCGAGTCACTTGGAGCCTTCAACTCCTTACTAACCCTTGAACTTAATTCTCTGGCACATCTTTTTACTTTTATCGGACCAGGAGTTATTTCTTCTCTGCTCACTTATTGCATTCCATCGTTGCTAAACTAGCTTTGTGATCCCCAAAATAACAATTGGAGAAGCGTGGGGAACGCGTTTTTTTTTAACGTCCCTTCAGTTTAGTATGCAGAGCGAAATATGAGGGAAGAAATTATTTGTACCCTGGGGCAGTAGTGAAGTCACATAACTACTACCAAACATTCTATTCAAAGGAAATTTGAAATCTTATTACAAAGAACCCGTTTATTTTGAAGTAGGGCATGCTTGTTAACTACTTCCATTAATAAGTTTAATTTTTCCAAACATCCCACATCGCTTCCGGATTTGTCTCTGAAAAACTCTATTCCATGGCTGTTGTGCAACATCGTTGAGGAAGTGGTGGTGGTTGAAATTTTAAAAGCACGTGTCTCAATCGTGCGATGATTACCAGTTCGCTCGTAGCAGATTTTAAGAGTCATGAAGCCAGAGAATGATCGCTCATGTATGTCAAATAAGTTCGTTAAAGTGGATGAGTTATGATTATCTGATCCGTCAGGCATATTACAGTTTAGATCGCCCAGAAGGTAAAAGTCTTTCTGACAAGTGAATGAAGATGGTGAATTTTGAGCTCGGTAATTAAATGTGAAAGAGGAAATATTCAACATGACACGAGCATGGGACAAAGAAAAATCTGAGTCCTCGACGAGAATCGAACCCATGACCTCCCGAACACCGGGCGGGCGCTCTATCCATGCCACTGAGCTACGAAAACTCATGGAGAGCAAGGTCAAAGTCTTTCTGTTCAGAGTCCACTTAATCGACTAAAGACTCAAATTGCCAAAAGATATCTCGGGGAGAGTTTGGAGGTTTACACCACGTACCGACAATAAAAGGTCTGGAGTGGGGTCTGATAATTTCGATGACAACACATTCAAGTTGGTCATTACATAAATCGTCACGGAACTGGTAATTTATGCTATTCCTTAAATACATGCAAACACCACCACCACTTCCGCCATTAACAGAGCGATCTTTGACCGGGCTACCCGGCTAACCGAGCTACCCTGGGAGGGCTAACTTCTCATACATTTCTTTAGAAAATGCATTTAAGCGTTTACATGCTAGACAGGGTAGCCCGCCTTCCCGAGGCACCCTGTCTAGTTGCTCGGGGCACCCAGCTAAGTGGGATAGCTTTTTACCATGTAAACAGTTCGTGCCAGGCTATCCTGGCTAACCTAACCACGAAAACATGGTGGCGTGAGGTTAATTTTTTTTTTCGTAGTCACCATTAACCAGTGTTATCTGCCGAACAGAATGACAGTCAATCTGAAGAGATCAATGTAATAGATGAGTCCCAGGCAGAGAACAGGCTCGTGCCTGTGCAGGAAGCTGAAATAAGGCGAGAAAAGTTTCCTTGGTCGGCCGTTTTATTTGTTGTGCTTAGCGGCCGCTCAGAAGATAGCCCATGCAGCCCACTCACTGTCATGGTTAGGTGGGTTGCATGTAAAGGTGGGCTATGTGTCAAACCCTCTAGCCGGGTAGCCCGGTTAGCCGGGGCACCCTCCCTCCGTGTAAACAGGCCCTTAAGTAACTGGCGTTTCTTCCTCGTCCGAGTCCTTTGGCTTTTAAAATCCTTTTTAAATGTCTAAGGCTTAAGTTGATTCCATGGCTGAATACAAAAAACAACAAAATTTCTGTATATTCCAGCCCAAGATGAAAATAGCTTAGGTCATCGCGTCCAGCAGTGTATTCTTGCAATGTGGGAATGTAGTTTGCAAGTCGAACACCATCACATGTGGACGTCGTCAAAGCAAATGTTAGAATCAAAGGCACCGCAAAGGCACTGACCATTTTGGAATCCCACTAAAGGGAAAATTTCTCGTTTTACAACGATCTTAATCCGCAATGTTCAAAAGTCCGAGGCAGTCACTAGTTTGTGGTCAGCAGCCTTCCACAAAAAGTCGGGAAAAAAGTCGAGAAAAAAGTTGGGCAAAAAGTCGGGCAAAAAGTCGGGCAAAAAGTCGCGGAAAAAAGTCGGGAAAAAAAGTCGGGAAAAAAAGTCGGGACAAAATGTCGGGAAAAAAAGTCGGGAAAAAAGTCGATAAAAAAGTCGGGAAGAAAGTCGGGAAAAAAGTGGGGAAAGAAGTGAGAACGCAGGAATAAAGTCGGGGAAAAAAAAGAACGCAGGCAAAACTTCAGTGGAGATTCAAAATTGAAAGTGTAATTTATTGGCACTTAATGGGCTACTTAGGTTTCTCGTACTGTAACTGCACATTTTGACTGGCGAGTGCATGGGTGCTTTACAGTATGCCAAACTGACCGCTCACAGATCATTGGGAATACCCGACGAAAATGAAACGACATTTTCCGATTAAACTGGGCCAGCCAATAGGAATGGCTCTTGCCACTTTTTGGTCCTTTTTCGAATTCCCTAATTGAGTGTATACCATTGTCGAGGGCCAAGAGTCGAGGGTACAATATCGAGAGTCGTGAGTAACTTGAAAATTATATTGAAAAATGGGAAAAAAATAAACAATACCAAGTATATATTAAATAAATAATAAAAAATATTAAAAGTATAGTATATATGAAAATCAAGACAAAATTTTCTTTCTCCAGCTTTGGTCTTTTTTCAGCAAAGCGTTGCGTGACACGGCCAAATGACTTCCCGCTCCTTAAAGAAGCAGTGTCACGAGGATGTTTCTGTTTAGTTCAATTCTGTGCTAAAATTATTGCTTTGAGGCTTTAATTAATCATAAACAAAATAGTTGTGTAAAGCTAAAACGAAGATATCAAATGAATTTATTCAGAGAAGGCTAACCATAATAAATTTCTTGAGGATTTTTGGCCAAGTAGCATCAAAACTCGAAAATATTGGCCAATTTTTTCAAGTTTCAGTCGCTTTCCATCCATGCCATCCGTAGCAACAGGCGACCGGAAACAGTGCCAGTACTTTCAAATAGTCTTCAATAACAAAATTAGATCATTAGTTTTGGAATTAAAATTGATTGGAAGACACCTTCTAGCTCTTCATTAAGTTGCCAAATAACGCGTATAGCGTGACATTAAATTCTTGGGATTATGGGAGGTGTCTCTACTGTCAGCGCTGTCTCTACTGTCACTCTAACTCCTATCAGAGGAAACATGCAGGCTAACTTTTATTTGTCGATATTCACGCTTATTATCTCCATTTTGAACTGTGCAAACTTTTTATAAACCATTAACTATCTTTATTTTCATTATTTTCACGCCTTGTTCTAATACTTGCCAAGCAAACACAGCGGATCAAAATAGGGTTATGTAAGGTACTAAGGAATAGAGGATGGCATGTCTGTTATCTTATCTTTGCCTTCAATGCCTTTCTGTTTGTTCATTGGCTGCCCAAGATAACATTGGATACATTCAAACAGTTCTCTTTACGTCTGCGTGACAGTAGAGACAGCGTTGACAGTAGAGATACCTCCCAAATACTAAGAATTTATGCACCAGTCAAAGTACACCCTGACTCCCCCCCCCCCCCCCCCCCCTCCCCCACTCCGGAGTATGCAGGGCTTTAGTGGAGCTTTATCACCATATTGGCAGCTCTTTGAGTCCCCAGTATGTGGGGGATTCGCGCATTTTGTCGCCTTTGTCCTGAGGAATGTGCGGCATTAGTAAGGGATTGGTTTTGGCCGAAAACCTCCCGTTTTTGAAGAATATTTCCAGCCTCCAGTTCTCGCTTAATATTCTCCTGGTTTTTGAATTTCTTCCTGGCCAGAAAAAGATAATGTTTTCTTTGTTTACCCAGTGTTTTTATCATGATTCTTTGCCGTTTTTAGCTGTTTTTCTGTGGTTTCTCAGCCATTTTTCCCTTTTGGTATCTAGCATAAGACTGCGGTAGCTTTGGTGCGGAAGTGCACTGAATTGCCTACACTTTGTGGAATGTTTGCATCCATTCGTGGCATGCTCTCATGGCGCTCGATTTCTTCGTCGATCTTATGTTTATTCAATGAGAAAGTCTGAGAAAAAACTTCACTATTTTCCATTTCAAGACTGTGATCTCAAAATACAGGAAATGGTATCTTAGAGGCACATATCTTAAGAGTCATTGTAAGAGAAAACCGGGCAGTGCCAAACGATTGGGGTCAGCCGATTTCCTTTATTTTTTCACCATTTAAAACCAAGCTGGTAAGATTAACTTTGGTGACATTAACAAGATTTCTCGGCGTCTCACTCCCGAGAACTCCCCAGTTTTCGGACAAGGGAAGCCCTAAAAACCACCAAAAACAATGCCAATTTCTCGGACCTAAAACAATTTTCCCTTAAGGAATTACTGCACATTTTTTTCTGAAGCTATAGTATCTTAAAATAAACGTTTTGGATGCATAAAATGAAATTTTTAATGTAACGGTAATTTTGCACAAGGGTTTAAATCCAGGTATGTTGCGTGACTTTTAGAGAACAGCGAATTTGGGCGATTTTCGAAAAAAAATTTCTTGAAAGTGCGGCTGTTTATTTGTTAAATAATTCCATCTTACGATAGTCTATACCCTTCTAAGTCAAAATGATAAAAGTATTGATTGGCACAAGAAACTCTTTTCACAGGAAGCCTATTTTCGCGAACGTGATTTTGCGGTATTTTGCATAAAACATGTAACCTTGCTTTTTAGTAATGCCCTTTAAATTGTAACTTTAGAGAGCTGAAAACTTCATCATCTGTATAAAAAAAAATAATTTGGAAAGGATACTGCAATGAAAAGAAATCATCCTTACTTTGGAGCAACTGGTATGATATAAATTATAAAGCAGACGTATTGGTCGATTTTCACATTGTCCGTGCGACGAAGTTTCAGTGATATAAAGTTTCAGGGGAGTATTTTTTTACTTGGATTTTTCAGAAACTTTTTGCTGGCCAGACTATAAAATTAATAAGTTAATAAACGACTTACACGTATAATTGTGGCTGCGTAATTAGAGATCAAGCAATGGGATCTCTATGTCTCACGCGTAGCTGGGTTATCAGGTTTCATTGACGACTTACCGATGATTAGCGTACTTGCGTTTTACCACACTTACTTTGAAATATGAACTGTTCGTTCACTTCGCAAGAGTCACCTTGTAGTTCTTACGGATCTAGTACAAATGTTCTGCCACTGGATGCTTGTAAAGAAGACATAACACAACACTTACTTGGACTTGGCGTGAGTAGCAAGCGAGGATGGCGATCCAAAGGAATAGAAGTCACTGAGAAGGAGCTCATTTTAAACAGAGCTGGACACTTCGATTTATCTCAAGACAGAGTAGCAACCATGACCATCTGTCCTAAACATAGGAGAGACCTGACAGTCGACTGGAGAGGTCGTAAAAGTTCGACATGTTGCTATCCATCGCACAAAGGTCAACGCAAGCAGAGGTCAAGGACCCACGCCGTGTCAATTACGCAGTGTCGAAGGAAATCTTTGCGTCACACAATGCTGTTGTCCCAGTTGGGTACAGTGAGTGCCTTCTTATTACTTTGAAATCTTTTTATCGATTTTACCTGGTGAATTACGTTTTCATAAATATTACGAAATGCTCTAGGCTATCTAGGCGTGTAGAGTTCGACTATTGTAGTGAAAGCGCTGGCATCAAGTTGCAAATTTTAAAGCGCCACTCTCTCGGCATATGAAAACAGAAGCGTGGCGGGTGGGGGTCAATTTCCTTGGATATGCTATAAATCAAACAAGAGACAGTTAATTAAACAAGGGCGAGCAAACAAGCAACTTTTATTCAGAACGGAAGCCCTTTTTGTCATAAAAAATCTTTTCAAGTGTTGTCGTGACAAAAGCTACAACGTGACACGCCTACATAAACAGCTAACATAGCCTACAACGTTTTTCAGAAATTTTAGAACATAAAATTCAAATTAAAAGTAATCATTCCTTTTGCGTTATTTTCTTAAAATGTTTTATATGCTCGTATTTTTTTTTCACTTTTACTGATGATAATGATACTGATTGAAAATGTCTAGATTTTAGCTGTCCCAGAAACTATGTCTAAAATTCGATTTTGGGGGGTTGAAGTAAGTAGTTCCAGTTTTAATCTTTATTCATTTCATCTGTATCAGCCATTTGCGTCAAGTGTCGCACAGAGCATTACAGACTACGCCATGTAGAAGACTCTGAAAGAGGAAGGGCTGATCAGCAGGTTGTGCATTTGCTATATTTAGTCACGCAATGTAAGCTAGGCATCTGAAACACTTAAATGGAGCCAGATGCACTGGCTATCCCCACCCTAACGTTTCTTAGCGACCTGCAAGCTTGATGCAGTCCGACTAGTACCACTCTACAACGGCCACTTTTTTAAGGGGACATTTAGAGAGTTGCCTTTATGGGGAGGGGGGTGTAATGTGACACCAAGATTCATATTTTGGAGGGAGGGGAGAACATTTTTAGTTTCATAAATGCTTACTCTAACATATTATTACGTAACAAATCTATCAATTAAAAACAATTTATTAAAACAAAAATTACAACAAAATAAAGCGACTAAGATATAGTGAGTACATCAGTTTTGTATAGCTCGCTTTCAGGTGAAACTTCTATTTGTGTAGATATCATGACTAGTAAACTACAATAAAATAGAAAACGTGGTCACTTGGTATGAGGCAAATCAAGGTTTGCGGTTTGCCCTGATTCTAATTCTCTCTAATGTAAGGACGAGAGGTGGGCTCTAGAACCTGAAAAGGTTTAAATGCAATTGCGGTATTAGGTGTTAGTCCGTTTGCAACGTTTGGTGGCTTTTAGTGGTTAAGGAGTCCTGTAACTTCCTTTTCTGTGGCTCCAGTCTCGGTTACACCGTAACAGACAAATTTTAGTAATGTAGTTAAAATCCCTTTTATTACACTGACAGTCTCAAGTGGCCACTGCAGGATGAAGATCAGGGCGCTCTGGTAACGTCTAATGCAGAACAAGAGATGGCTTCATCATCATCACAATCATCCCAACAAAGTAGAAGGACCTATTAGTTTAGAAGAGTGCACCGAAGTGCTGAAATCCTTTTCATTAAATAAAGTTCCTGGAAATGATGGACTGCCCGTAGAATTCTACAAGACCTTTTGGGGTACAGTAGGGGAACTTCTGGTAAAATGTTACAATGAATCATATGAAAAAGGAGAAATGAGTTCTTCACAAAAACAGGCGATAATTACGCTCATTGATAAAAAAGACCAAGATCGTTGCGATCTCAAAAACTGGAGACCGATTTCTCTCTTAAATGTGGATACAAAGATAGCATCAAAAGTTATTGCTGAAAGAATAAAAAAGCAGCTGCCGGAGATAATACATAACAACCAATCGGGTTATATTACGGGAAGATATATTGGTGAAAACATTCGCTCAATTTTGGACATTTTGGATTATACTAAGGCGAATAACCTACCAGGATTTTTTTTGTTTATTGATTTTGAGAAAGCCTTTGATAGCTTGGAGTGGACCTTTCTCAATAGATGTTTGGAACTATTTCACTTTGGGCCTAGTTTCGTTAGATGGATAAATGTTTTCTATAAAAACATTCAAAGTTGCACTATTAACAACGGCCTATGTACAAACTATTTTACCATTGAAAGAGGAGTACGACAGGGTGACCCGCTTTCTCCATATCTTTTTTTAATCGCAGTGGAAATTTTGGCCATCGCTGTTAGAGCTGAGAAAAACATAAGGGGAATTGAAATTAACGGCACGGAAACAAAACTACTGCAATTTGCCGATGATACAACTGCAGTTTTGTCCGATTTAAATTCGGCCAAAGCCTTCTTTAACCTACTGGATGACTTTGAAAAGGTGTCAGGCTTGAAACTTAACGTTGAAAAAACTGAGGCAATGTGGATTGGATCCTTTAATAACCGTGTAGATACGCCTTTTGGAGTCAAGTGGCAAAAATGTGTGAAGTTTTTAGGCATTTTCATAACTTATGATGTACAGCTCCTTGTAGAGAAAAACTTTAAGCAGCGATTGAAAAAGGTTAAAAATACAATAAATTCATGGAAAATAAGAGGGTTATCCATCTATGGGAAAGTCAATATCATTAAGTCTATTTTATTCCCGAAAATGATTTATCCGAGTTCCATTTTATGTACACCTGTTGAAATTATTAAAGAATTTCAAGCCTTGATATTTAATTTTTTATGGAACGGAAAAGATAAAGTCATCCGTCTTTCAACTTACGCACCTTATGAGTTTGGAGGTCTTAAAATGATAGATTATGAAAGTATGGTTAAAGCTTTACGGTTGAGTTGGCTTAAAAGAATTTTTGACAAAAATTGCAATGGCTTTTGGAAGTCTTATTTCAATTACCTTTTAAAAAATCAAGGAGGGCAATTTTTGTTGGAATGCAATTATAGCTCTGATCAAATTGATATTCCATCATCTTTCTACCAAGAACTCTTGATATGGTGGCAGAAAATAAGAGAAACTGCTGACCCCGATAATAATTGTAAATACATTATTTGGAATAATAAGGAAATTTTGATTGATGGCAATAGTGTTTTTTATAAAAAATACTTTGTTAAGGGAATTAAGTATACAAATGACCTGTTATTTGACATGAATAATATTGAGTCCTTCAATATTATGAAACGAAAGGGATTAGTATCAAATTTTTTGATATGGACTGGTTTAAGGAAATCAGTGCCACTGCATTTACGAGAGCAAAAGTCTAACTCTAATGTGATTTTTGATGTAGGAAATTATAGGTGTCGTCATTATTATAGCATTCTGATAAAGTTTATATACGAGAGGCCAAAGAAATGGCTCATGTTAGCGGATAAGTTTAATTTAACAGAAGAACAACTCTCCAAAACATACCTGCTACCTCTACATGTTGCGTCCGAGCCTTATGTTCGTTCCTTTCAGTATAAGGTGTTAAATTGCATTTTATTTACGAACGATCTTCTTTTCAAAATAGGATATATCGCCAGCCCTAATTGTACATTTTGCAAAGAAGCTCTTGAGACTATTCAGCATTTCTTGTTTTATTGCGCTGTTTCGCAAGCCTTTTGGAATGATGTAATTTATAACATTCTGAGTAAATTGAGTAGTTGCGGATACCTATTATTAAGTGATGTCATCGTTGGTTTTCTGAGGGAGGAGATGGGTCTGGAAAACTATGTCCTACTTTTAGGAAAAATTTATTTATGGGATTGTAGACGTAATGACAATAAGCCATCAATTACACATTTCATCCAAATTTTAAAAAACAAGTATGACACGGAAAAGCTTATTGCCCAAAAACAAAATAAGTATCAATCTTTTAAAAACAAATGGCATCTTTATGAAAGACACTTTTTGTATCTTTAATGTTGAAACTGTAAAAATAATTGTATAACCCTTTACCTTACAGTTGCCATTGTTTTTTTTTTTTTTTTTCTCCTTTCCCATAGACTTATATATGGTGTATCACTTTTAACCTTTTGTTTCTATTCCCAATACAGTATATGTTTTCGTTAAAAACTGAAAATTATGGGTAACTTTCGTAAAGTAAATATGATAATGTAGTCTGCTCGTGTTAAATTCGAAATAATATAATTTAAATTGCGGTATTATTGTAACTATTAAGATGTGAATTTGTCTTTGTTAGTACTATATATTTATATATATATTTTTTGTAAAAAAAAAAAAAAAAAAAAAAAAAAAAAAAAAAAGTATCCCAGAAGAAGAAGAAGAAGGCAGCTGCTGAACAATACCGTGAGCAGTTAATCCGGAGGAATAATTTCACCCATTCTGTCAACCTTGAATACGTCTTGCGATGATATATCGAAAACACAGCAAAAGTACTATGTGCGAAAGGCTAAAGAAAGCTTCTGCACAGCACTTTCGGTCCTTAGCCCTGGACAGGAAGAGGAATCATGGAGTACTCTTCTACAGGAAAGATTAGTAAATAAGGATTCTGCTGGTGCCACTAGACGGAGAAGTTTTGATCCGAAATCTGGGCTAATCGACGTTCTGATCAAGTCATATAACCAGGCCGAGTCATGGCAAACAAAACGTCAGATACTCTTTCTCTTTGCCAATGATTTTAGCAGGTCCCAGTTGATGAACATGATACCAACACTATCAAAATGGCATATGGATGAAGCTTGACAGCATGCTACCAAAGTCGGTGAGGGTCTGTCTGTTCCGCAAGAGCTAATTTTTCGTTCCCGAGTCTCACCTGTTCAAATTGATAGCATTTGGCACAAAATTGCTAAAGCTCGACACGGGAGGAAGCATTATCATTCGGGCAGTTATAAGGACTATGATATCGTCAAGAATAATTGAGCAATACTCAGCTTACTGCAAGGAGCAGAATTTTAAACCAGCAGGACAGCGTTCACTCTACAGAATAATAGAGGTGTGTGGTGCCTCAATGAAAAATCTTTGCACGGGCTCGACAACACTACAGCAGAAGGGACGGAGGCCATTGACAATGTCAGTGACGTGCTTAAGACGCTTGGGGACCATGGATCGGGGGCTACCCGGGTAAAGGATGCAGAACAAAAGATCAAGGAGGCAAAGAGATACCTTAAGACTGAGTTTAAGTCCCTTGTTTGCAGAGACGAAACTTGCGCTGATCACTGCACTGCACATGCCCTAGGTGACACAGGCGACTCTAACTTTGCAAAGCATATGTAAGCACAAACATGAAACTGAATGCGAGCAATGCGAATCATTAGAGACAGTTTTGAAGGAAATTGAATCCGAGATCAACCGTGTTGAGATGCCGGAGGAGCACAGATTGCGGTTAAACCACGACTACAAACTCTGTTTAGTATCAATTCAGGACTGGAATGCACATTTGTTTCGCACAGTAAATCAAGAAGAAGGAAAGCTTGCTCTTGAACATCTTGATTCATCTTCCTGTTTAACCGTTATGGATTGCGCCATGAAATACCTCCCACGACGTTATCGGGAACGAATGAGTGATTTCTTCGGAAAACGAGGACGAAGCTGGCATGTGAGTGCTGTGATCACTAAGCATACTAAAAAATTCCAAGTGGAATGTTTTTTGTCCATCTGTTTGATAACTGCACGCAGAACAGCTTTGCTGTAGCTTCTATAATAGAGCATCTATTAAATACCATCAAGAAAGAATCACCGGAGATTAAAAATGTTTTCCTGAGATCCGATAACGCAGGTTGCTACTATAGTGGATCTCTTTCGCTCAGTCTTCCGTTCATTAGTCAACAAACCGGCATGACAATTCTGCGTTACGACTTTTCAGAGCCACAGTCCGGAAAAGACATCTGTGACCGAAAGATCGCTCCCATGAAGGCGCACATACGACGATGGGTCAATGAGAAACACAATATCATCACTGCGGAAGACATGAAGACAGCGCTAGAGTCGCATGGAGGAGTAAAAGGAGTCAGGGCGGCAGTTGTCCAAGTGGACACTACTAAAGAAATTACCGCCAACAAGATACCGGGAATCAGCCTCCTTAACAACTTTTCGTTCGAGGGAAACGGAATACGTGCTTGGCGTGCATTCAACGTTGGACCCGGCAGATTCTTATCATACAGTGAGCTTAAAGTTGTACCACATGTACAGAAAAAAAAATGGATTGAAAGTCCTAAAGGAGTGGGGCCCACGTAGCAACAATCTTGGTTCAGTTAGCCATTCTTCCAGTTCATGAAGAGAAATATTCTAATGCAGTGAAAGTACATGCGTGGTAACGTTTAAGACTCGAGAAGAAGCAGAAGCGCACATGGACGCAGGGAAGCATATGCGTGCGTCAGATCTACATTGTGAGTCTGTGTACGATGCAGCACGAAAGAAGTGGGTTGATCGAGTCGAAGAGATGCATGTGGCTAGCGGAGATAGACAGCGAATTGCATTTGAAGAAGCCGGGCCTTCTAGTGCTAGAGAACGCCGTAATATAGAGTGGGCACTTAAATCAATAAGCGGACCACCAGGATGGAAGAGAAAGTAAAATCATTTCTTGTTCAGAAATTTAACTAAGGAGTAGCGGGAGCGCAAAAGGCTGATCTAATTCAGGTAGCTAGAGAGATGAAGAGTATTAGAGATAGTAGTGGAAAGTTACAACTCATACCAGGCGAATGGAGAATCGCTCAGCAGATTAGTAGCTTTTTTGCAAGGATGTCAGCGTTGCAGCGCCAAAGGCAAGTTGATGAAATAGAAAGACAGGAGGAGGAACAAGAAGTAACCGATGAAGACCTCACAGCCCTTGAATCAGAACACCACATTCAAGCCATGCCAGGAGGTTTACAGAGACATTGAGCAAACTGTCAGTCACCCTATTCAAATAGAAGCAGTAAACGTTTGTGAACTTTCGCGTGCTGGAAATCTCAGTTCGCTGAAGTTAGCACAGTTGAGGGAAGTATGCAGGGCATTAAGTCTACAAACAAATGGTAGCAACTCAAAAAAATGTACTTTTACTGAACCACTTGATTCCTACGCTAAGTTGTGCTCATGTCGGAAATAACTGAATTTTGCACTACGTATTCTTCTTTCTCATTTTATAAAATAAATTGTTGGGTTTTGTCAGTAGTGATCGATGTAACAAATACCTTCAAGCAGAGGGTACATTTTCGCTGTGTGAGCTGTCGTGCGGAAAGTAGCCTCTGCCAACAAGCGTTCAAATCCGTACAGAAATCTGGACGAATAAATAAACAACCGGGTGTTTCCTATTTTTGACCGATTTAGAGCATTGAGCGTGAGACTTGCGTAGCAGATCAGAGTTGCCCCATTTTTTTTTCTCGTGAAACTCACGCCATTTGACGACATACCTGACGATTAATTTTGCTTGCGAATCGCATGACGAATTTTGCGCATGGGCGATAAAAACTTGAACGGTTGTCGGCAGAGGATATCTTTTGCACGACAGCTCACAGCGGAAATGTAGTTTCTCCTCGCAGGGTATGTAACAAACTTTGCAGATAAAGCAAAACCTTCAAGAATTTCAGTTGCATGCGATTCAAAAGTCGTGATGTTTTTATCACTAGATAGGACCGCACATACATCGTCCTGTTGGCTAACTCGTATAGGCCCGACGATAATCATCGAAGCACCAAGTAGTAGAGACCTTTGCGTGCATGATGGCAGTCTTGTATAACCCCTACGTCAACGCAAGAGTATTTTATAGTTATTCTCGCTTTATTTAAACCTAAGTGTAATATTTAACAATTATTCTTCGAGCCCGAATGGGCCCTGAGTCAATAGCCCATGAGGCCGAAGGCCGAATGGGCTATTGACTCAGAGCCCATGAGGGCGAGAGGAATAATTGTTTTAGTAAAATCCAACTAGTTGGTCAAAAAAATATCGAGACAAAACATCTTTCGCTAGTTAAAGCCATTGTTTTGGTTTTCAAAGCCGGTGTCTTTTCGCTACTAGTGGGCTATAAGAAATAGCCTACTAGTAGCTCAACCAATCAGAACGCAGCATTGATAATAGACCACTAGTTGGATTTTACTAAAAAATATTATTTAAAATGGATTAGTACCTCTATAATACAGTACTGCCGCTAATTCAACTTAAGTGAGCAGTTAGCCGTAAGAATGATCCTTTACATTTTCCAACAAAACTCGCGTGAAAACAGTTTCTTGTGCCATTCAAAAAACTTTTGTTTTTGATTTAGGAGGGTATAGATTGTTCCAATCTGTAATTAGATAAAAAATAAACAGCCGTACTTTCAAGGAAAGCGCACTTAAAAATCGCTGAAATTCACTGTCCTGTAACAGTCACTCACCATACCCGGATTAAACCCTTGTGCAAAAATATCGTTACCCTAAAAAGTTGATATTATGCATTCAAAACGTTTATTTTAAGGCACTTTAGCTTCAGAAAAACATCTGCACACTAAATCCTTAGGGAAAAGTTGTTTTACACCCAAGAAATTGGCATTGTTTTTGGTGGTTTTTAGGGCTTCCCTTGGCCGAAAACTAGGGGGGTGGTCAATCTCGGGAGTGAAACGCCGGGAAATCTTGTTAATGTCAACAAAGTTAATCTTAAATGGGAAAAAAAATAAAGGAAATCGGTTCACCCCGGCCTTTTGGCACTGCCCAGTTTTCTCTGACAATGACTCTTAAATTTTTTCCCCGGGGCAGCATGCTCCCGGACCCCCGTAGAGGCTCACGCCTGCGGCAATCAGGAGCACAACTATGCCGGGCCTAAAACCGCCTTTTTTAGTTGACAGGGATGGAATCTCGGAAACTGGCGTTCTTTAAATTTAACTTAAAATGTAATTCTGCGGCCTTGTGAATTATTCAACTACAAACTTATTAGGAACATCTTCAGTTGCCCCAGGGGTGGGGTATTTTCTGCTATTTCCTGCCCTGCATGGTGGGGCATTTGTCGCTTTTTGCACGCTATCAAAACTAATCCCCACCTATATCCTGGGGTGGGGGGAATCGGGGTTTACTTTGACTGGTGCTTTATTAACAAAATTGTTGTTGTTGTTGTTTCCGTGAAGGTATTTCAAAAGTAAACCATGATCACCACAGTTTTTGATGAATCTACGCAGCTTTCTTGAAAAGCAGGTTATTGCTATTTTGATTTTAATATTTTGCAATCGGTCCGGATAAAAAGCAATGGTAAAATAAATTTAGTGCTTGCAGGATTAATTAAACAATTTGCGGACGAAGAAATCATTTACCCTCTTAAGATAAAGTTATCTTATCTCATATTCCTTTTGGATTTCTTGTTGTTATTTTCTCCATGACACGTCGCTTTGCTATGCCATTTTATGCCATAACATGTCAATGCAAATTGCCTCCAGGGAAACTTCACATGAATTCACAACATTTGGTTGCACTTCATAAGAACATATTAGAAAGATTAAGAACATGAAAAATGCGTGGGTACAAATTCTGCCCTCCTCGAATCCCTCTTTTGGTCTGTTTTGACTTACAATACTTGTGTCTCAAATTGTTAGTCACAATTCAGTATGCAGTGTTAATTTCAAAATATCTTATCTTCTCACCTCCTTTCATTATGAAGTGCTTTACATCAGTTCCATACTTGCTGGTAGCCACACAGCTGTAGTTACCTTCCTTGTATAATTTACTGCTTGCAGTGTTTGTTGTGTTCAACAGCACTGTAAAGTTTCGTATCAATGCTATATATATGGGAGGGGTTCCATTGGCTGAACATGTCACTTGGGTACCTGGCTCTACTCTCACCGCAGCATCTGAAACAATCTTGGGTGGCACTGGTGAAGTAATGTTTAGATTCAGTTAGTACTGTAATATCTACTTATTGAGTGAATGGGAGGGCCAGACGGGAAACCGTATACCCTAACAGAGAGCCAAATATATCCCGTGTGTCCCGATCTCGCTCAATAAATAAGCATTTTATCATATCACCACTTAGTGTTTAAAATTTTGAAAATTCTGTTTGAACCTAAATCGGACTTGAGTACGTAACATCAGATGGCCATGCGTGGGAGAACTACAAAAAAGATTCCACAATATAAAAGATTATCTTTTATTTATTCCCTTCGGAATCCAGCAAGAAACTCACAATTCATTGATCAGAAAAACACGGCTACTTAACCTAAGAAAAGAATTTATACTATTAAACTCAAAGAAAAGTAAAAAAAATATATTAAAAAAAAAAAAATAACAGAGGATCAATTTCTCGATTACAATAATTGTGTCTCAAATTGCTAGTCACAATTCAGTATGCATAGTGTTAATTTCAAAATATCTTATCTTCTCACCTCCTATTATTACGAAGTGCTTTCCATCAGTTCCATACTTGCTGGTAGCCACACAGCTGTAGTTACCTTCCTTGTATAATTTACTACTTGCAGTGTCTGTTGTGTTCGTCAGCACTGTAAAGTTTCGGATCAGTGTTATGTATATGGGAGGGGTTCCAATGGCTGAACATGACACTTGGCTACCTGGCTCTAATCTCACCGCAGCATCTGAAACAATCTTGGGTGGCACTGGTGAAGTAAAAGTTTGAATTCAGTTACTACTGCAAATATCTACTTTTTGAGTAAATTGGTGGGCCAGACGGGAAACTGTATGCCCTGACCGAGAGTCAAAGATTTCCCTTCTGGCCCGATCGACCTCGATCAGTAAATAAACATTTTATGACCACTTAGTATTTAAAAATTTTGAGAATTCTGTTTTTGAACCTAAATCAGAGGCGACTACGTGACATCAGATGGCCGCGCGTGGGACAACTACGGAAAAGATTCCACAATAAAAGCTTCTCATTTATTTATTCCCTTCGAAGCCCACAAGAAACTTACAATTCATCGATCAGTAAAAGACACCTACTTAACCCAAGCAAGAAATCTATACTATTAAACTCAAAGAAAAGTAAAAAAATATTACACAATAAATAACAGAGGGTCAATTTCTCAATTAAAACACTATAATTCTAACGCCAAATTAGAAAGAACAGATTCAATTGGTCTGCGTGTTCAGATGATCTAAAAAGACACTAAAAATGGATACTGCTGAGAAACAGTCGTCATTCGCTTTGTGTCCCCGTGTTTCTTCGTGTTCTTAATAAAGACTTCTCTACTACTGCATCATTTCAAGAAAATCGTCACTGTAATCTGAAATAAAGACGTTGTTTTGTGCTGGCAGTGCTGCGCATAATTTCAGGCGAGATCAATCATGCGGCGCCAGTAAAACACTGGTGGCTTTTTCTTTATGCTTGGACCTCGCCATAGAGGTAAACCGTCCACGTTTCTCCAAAGCGAGCACGGTGACCTATAATTTTGATTCCTTTGTTTTGAATTGAGTAATAAATTTCTCCATGTAAAATAAATATGGACCAATTCTCAGTGTAGAAACAATGGTCGGGAACTAGAAATTAGCAAGCATCGTGACTATAATCATTGTGCCAATTATAAGGATTTATTGTAGAGTTCGTACTCTTCTGAGCTCTTCAAATTCCATGACTTTTTCCATGACCTTTTCACATTTTCCACAGACCGTAGGTTTAGCTGTCAGTTTCAAAAATTCAAAGCCTTTACTTGTTTTGGAGGCATTAATTTAACCTGAAACAGTTCCAACAAACACGAACTCTGGCTGTTTGTGTTGGCATGTTTTTTAAATGGGCCGCACCCTCCGATTTCTCTAATTATGCAGTCCTCCTCTATATTAATGGCATTTCTCAGCCTGTAACTAGACTTCTTAAAAAAACACGATATCTCAGTTGTCAGCAGGCCACTGAAGACATTAATAACCGGAGTTTCCCTCTCCTAAGTCCCGACGTCCGATTGCTTTGCAACCAAACATGGTTTACCAAAATATCTTGTGCTGACTGTCCATGGAGTTATGTGGGCGAGACTGGCAGATGCTTTGGAACTAGAAAAGAAGAACATATGAGGAATGCATATGTGAAGTCTTACTCAAGAGGTTCCAACATCGCTAAACACGCTGGTTTGCAAATCACTCGATTGACTTTAAAAATTCCCAAGTGATTGACAAGGTTCTTCTCGTATTCCGCAAGACACTAGAATCATGGCACAAACCGCTTCGATAGATCATCCAGATAAACAACAATTCAAGGCCGCTCCCTAATCAGGACTCTATTCTTTTTAAAAAAGAACAATAAGGTTTTTTGACACTTACATATCTATCTTTTCTCGCCGTTTTAATAATATTCTTTTTATTAGTCCACCTATTCCTGTATATAAAGTAGTTGATTTTTTCTATTTTATCCATTGAAGGTTGTAGCCTGGCAGCCGAAAGCTTTAAAAGGTTTTTATCTATATATAGCCAGTGAGCGTTTTTCTTTTTTTATAATTTTTAAGATGTCTTATCCTGGCTACGGTTCTTCTATTTTTAAACAAAATCTGGTGTTCATCAAAATGCCTGCCATTTACTCTGCCTTGTGATCTGCAGTAAATAACCTATCAAACAAAACTTTAATTTTCCATGACTTTCAAGACCGACAATTAAATTCCATGACTTTCCAGGCCTGGAAATGGAATTCTTGAATTTGATGACTTCAAGGTTTTCCATGACCTGTACGAACCCTGTATGGGGTATAAACAAGGTGCTGTAGCTCCTAAACGAAGATGGGCATGGGATAGGGACCCCTCATTTTTATTTAAAATTTAAGTTTCTATAATATAAACAATCAATAGGCAAAGTTTGACAACAATCTCATTGCAAGTTTTGTTTCAGTGGAATGACCTTAATCACGACGTCGATCTTTTCTTCCTCAGTAGGGACTTTAAGCAACGACAACGGGGAAGGCGACAAGAACGCCACAGCATCAGGAAAACCTAAAATGTCCATTGCGCATGACTGGCGGGGAACAGGTTGACGTTCTGCGTCCGGCCCACATGAGTCTAGCTCATTTCGTGTTGTCTGAAAACGTGAGCTTTCGCCTTCGTTTTCCGCTGCTGTGTTCCCGCTAAATAACCCGTGATACTAATTTCTGGGAACTTTTAATTGCTTGTTTTCCCTTGTTATGTGAGATGCTTCATTTTAAACGTTAAGAAAGGTCGAGAAAGCTGAAGCGAACTCAAGCCAGTCGGCGAACATGTGAGTACCGTGAAATATACTTTTTGAAAGTTTTTGTAAATAAAGACAACTTACGGCCTTTCAATCGAAATTTTTCAGATTTTTCCTTTCAAGAAGCACTAAATGTCAAACGGTTTATTATGGTGAGATTCCAGCACATTTAAAAGGATGTACACCACTAAAACTTGTGTAGATGTTTTCATTTTCAGATCAGTGGTTTACTTAGATCTTTATCAGTCAGCACACTAATTTGTCGCGCCAGTCTGATTCAACGTTTGCTTTTTATTAGTTAATTTACTCTATTGTACACTCAGCGAAAAGGGGCAAGTCGCATTTGTGGAAGCGAATTCGGACAGGCACTCGTCGTATCTAAATCATCGAAGTTAAATTCAGGAAACTTGAGGAATCAGAAGGTTGGTCGAGAATATTAGACCGTTTTAAATCGCACAAAAGTAGAGTTTGTGATCGTTTAACACACCTTCACCGTAGCTTATCAAGAGTTGATTGCGAACTTCTTTATATGAAGTCATCCTGATAAACAGATGACGAAAATCACATCAATAAGCTTGACAGTGCAGAAACTATGGTTTCCGACGGCGCTGATTTCTGTCACAAAGGTATTCTCTTCCCAATCTTCTCACAGGTTTCGGCGTCCCTGTCGCCGTCCCGCGTTCCCCGCTGCTTAAAAGAGGTATCGAATGATCCCATCCATTTGAAAGTGCTCACAAATTTTGGCCTTTGCTCGAATTGCTCGCAAAAATTAGACGAGTGCTCGCTTGCTCGTGCTCGGAAAATTTTTGCAGGTGCTCGCATGCTGGATTTTTCGTTAAAAATCCCTGCCGTGTGGCATAAGCGTAATTAACATCTTGAAAAAGAAATTGACGCTGGAAACATGTTTCCTGACGGGAACTGGGAAACATTGGGGAAACGTGCGTAAGCCATAAATGTTTGTGGGAAAATGCCTTCCTCGTTTTGTCGGACGGTTTATTGAAAGTGGCGAGGCCTGAGTTCAGTCCTAGGTAGGCAAGGTAACTCTACCTGAAACAATTCGCTTGTAAAGCCGAGCTATCTTTAACCCTCTTGAGAGGGAATCTACTTGCTTGTAAACAACGCCTTAGAAAGCTTCAGGTCCCGTTTAGCTCTTGTGAAGCTAAGTAAAGTAATTTGTTGCAGCAAACAGCATTTTAAACAAGGCATAATTGGCTGTAAGCTACTGGGAATCGTTGAACCGCAATAAAGGCCTTATCGTGTTGCCGTAGCCTTGTGCCTGTTGTCCTGTTTTGAAAGTGTCAGTCAGATTACTGGCGCAAAACAACGTTTTAATAAAGAGAGATTCCAATTAGCGCAAAGTGCTCGCTGCTCGCATGAGAAAATTGATCACTGCTTGTGCTCGCAAAAATAAACGCAACTGCTCGCATGCTCTCAAAGATCATTCGATACCCCTCTTAAAGTCTCAATGCCATGTAGACTTTGCATTGTAACGTCCGTCTTGTTGTTTCCAGGATCCGCAGATATAATGCTGAGGTTATTGGGTCTCCTAGTTCCAGACTTCTCCTTTTTTTGGCCCTTTTTTTCCCTTTTTTTTCCAACTGAACGACCCAAAGTCAGAAAACGTTTTCGACAGTAGACGAAAAAAAAAGCGGGATTGCCTAAACAACTACAGGGTTAGCGCAGTGGCGAGCTATTTGAACCCCAACTACACTACCCGCCTAGATTAGCCTATGCTATTTGCGGGTTAAGTGCATTTTTTGTTACTTACTAGGTAAATGTGCTTTTTAATATAATAAATTTGAAATCGACCCCACTTGGTAGATTCAAACTGATGACAGATCTAGTTTATGGACTGAGTTCACAATAGATAGCGACCTAACGAAATAGTGAAAACCAGTAGATGCCGAGTAGTATAAGTAGATACAAATAAGTGAAGCAGTTGATGCAAGTAGATGTATAGCCGTATAAGCAGGTTCGAACTGAAAAGCGATAGTTAAGAATATGTCCCGTTAGATAAGGCATAAAAATACAAATCTAACAGATAGAGAATCATAATAAAATAACGAGACATAGCGTGGCAATTGACACTTGCAACTGGTAAACTGAGGCGCTAACAACTCTTGTCGTAACAAACAAAAATATCAACTGAAGCTTTCTTGCAAAAACAGCTAAATATAGTGTGAAAGAATCACACTTTGGTAATCATATGGACAATTGGACCAAGTAAGTAACTTGACAATAAGCCTAGATCTCGTGAAAGCGATTTTAATAAAACTAGGTACTAAATAGGACCTTTCGTTATAACGAAAAGACTAACAGTTCGCAACTTAGCAAATAACTCATACCAAAAAAAACCTTACGTACTTTGGTTCACGACTCGTACCAAAGGGTAACTGAGAGACAAGTAGTAAAGAGGGTCTGTGTGGCCAGTAGCCAATCAGAGCACAGCATTGAAATCACGCGACAGTTCTCGACCAATCAGAGAGCCACATTTGGGTCACGTGACGAGCTTAGTGACTAAGCCTTCAATTTTTTACCGTTAAGAGAATGGGTCGAGTTTGGGTCTAGGACCGCACGGTCAACCTGGAAACGAGGTTGGGCGGAAATAACGTCACCAAACCGGAAATGACGTTACCGGAAACCCAAATGACGACAGACACCGTGGTTGAATGAAAAACACAGTTTTATTGACAACTTTTTCACCGTTCCGGGCTTGATGGAGTTGTAGGATGAAAGTCTATGGTGTAAGAATAATCTTCTGGATGAATGAGTGGAGTCCAGAACCTTGTTAAGCGAATATGCGTGATGGTGACCTCGTTGGGATCGCAGGGATACTGGAAGAGATCACCTACTTTGTTTACGGGTACATGTTGGAATCGTAGTCGGTAATGAACGGATCGGAGGCATAGTCTTGCATCATCGGGGATTGTTTGATTAATGAGTCGACCGAGGTGTGAAAACCGTGGCGTGAATGAAGAGAGAACGTGGTCCATTGGGGTTGGTGGAGATGAACCAATCGAGGTTGACCCACATTATGTACCAGACCATGATATCAATGGGGTGTGGCAGATGCTCTCACGACTACGTACCATGTTGAAAAAGATTGTGGGCAGCGGCACTACCCCTGAGATCAGCGATGGCGGTTATGGCCCTTTTGATGAGGGTGGGTCCTTGTAGTTTGGGAGGTTTATTCCAGACGGGATTCTCGTTGGAATCGTCTAGCATCTCACTGGCTCTGAATTCGTCGTGGACACTCTCTGTACTGTTACTGTCTTCGTCAGGCATGAGACGACAATATCCGTATTGAAAACTGGTTTCGCAGGCTTTTTGGAAACAGCGTTTGTGAAGAAATTTACCGCAACATGACATCACGTGACATCTTAGAATGGAGGCAATGTCTAAATTCAATCGACAGATGAAACATTTATCTTGGAAAGGTTGCCGTTCAGGTCCCATACCTAGCAAACGTAGACTTTGTCTGGAAGCCATGTTGAAAAAGTGAAGGGATGGGAAAGTACGATCTCTTAAGTAGACCCAGTCACGCGTTTTTTTGATGACCTTAGGAAAGGGGATACCTATCCCCCCTCTGGTTTGACGTCACGGGAAAGGAGGCTCGTGATTGGTGGAGACATGTATTATAAAGGACAAGGCGGTACGGTCTCATCACTTGCAGTGTTTCACTGGCCTTGAGCGCCGTCATGCCTGCCACACGCAGTTATGAAACGAGATATTGACGAGAATATGAAGAAGCTGACGGACGAATGGCTACGCGTGCAGACGAAGAAGCAACAAGCTTAGAAGGAATCGGCGAAGAAGACCATTAAGTCAAGAATGGACCTTATTCTTAAGTTCATTCAAAAACTTCAATCGTGTCGCGGGACTCTGGTAAGAACCAACGAGCAGTTCGGCAACAGCATGGAGAGGCAGAGCGCAGAAGAGGAGATGGAAAGTCGTCTTCCTGACTTGGAAGAGTTGGCGAATTATTTTAGTAAGTTTTAATTTTTTTTTAATGGGATTCCCCTTTGGGGTTGAACCCCACCACATCTGTCAAAAGTCAATGATCACACAGAATAATATACATTAAATTTAATGAAACAAAGATTGATACTATTTCCAAAACTCGTGACATTCAGTGACGGGACAATGACGACTTGATCGTCTTTGTGAAAACCTCAACTAGGTAACAAAGAATTAAATCGAGGTCTTAACACATCGTATTTGGGACAGCCTAATGTTTCTAGATTAAGAGAAGGAATGTTTAATGTTTGTAACAAGTCTTTTCCCACGTCCTCCCTTGTAGCCTACCATGGTTCTCCTGCCTTGACTACACTTCCCGTACATGTCATGAATGTCCTTGACCAATTGTGGTATCACGAGAGGGTATTGAAAATGTTCAACTCGGGTGGGTTGATAAGAGAGTCCGTGGCCGTTGTTGCAGACAAAATGGACCGTGCATTTGTCTTTGTCGTTCAAAGCCTTGTATGGGATGGGAATGAAGAAAGCATGGCGTACGTGTTCTTTGTTCCAAGTGTAATAACCCAATTCTCGTACGACCCCACTGAGTATCGGTGTCCCTTGCCTTTAAAGCTTCTTCGGGGTGAATGGGACATTTTTGGATAAAGGATGGGTGTGTCAGGTGGTGAAGGATTCCTGTAGGGTGGTTCTTCTTCCTGTTTCAGCCTTGTGAGGGTTCCAAGAAGGCATCTGGATCGAATTCGTCTCAAGTGTCTGTGGAGGAGGAGAAACAGAAGACTGGTTACCATTTTCTCTTTGCAATGTATCTCATATGTGTTTGAGCATTAGCATACGTCTGGCGTTGGAGGTCGATTCTGGTGTTGATATTTCAAGATGACTTTTTGACATTTTCGTTTCAAGGCGAGTGCAGTGACCCTTGAGGGATAATCCTCTTCGTTGGTTAAATCGACTTCTTTGATTTGGTTTTTCAATGTGCAATAGATGGCTTTGTAGGTGACTTTGGGATGGAACTAAATGGATTTACCTGGCTTGGTTTTCTTGTCCTTCTTCTTTTTGTCCTTGTTCTTCTTCCTCTTCTTAGTGGCTACGGGATATTTGGCCGGCGAATGAGGATTGAGTGAATAATCAACCATTTGACTTGATTCACCTTCCACTTGTTCCGGTAAAATGTATCGGGTCGGCGATTCTTCCGGACTGCACTTAGCCATGGTGACGGATCACGAATGATTGAAAAAACTGGTGTCAGTGCTCTCTTTATATTGGCACGTGTCACGTGTTCAGTACTTTCCCATGAAAAAAAACCTGGCCAATGAGAGACGTTTGTGACTAAATAAGGGAATCATGATTCTGACCAATGGGACACGTTTGTGACCAAACAATAGCATAAGACAATGTATAAAGGTGAACGTGTGGTTCAGAGTTTTTAATCATTTCTGACACGATGGTTGGTTCTAAAGAGATGGACGTTACTCAGGGTGAAGAAGAAGTGAAGAAAGAAAAAGTGGGAAAGAACAAACCTGATGAAAAAGAAGACAAACCGGATTTTGTATTATCATTGTTGAAGAGTGTCATCGATTCGGTCTTGTTTGAAGAAGTGACCAAAGTGGGTTTGAATATGAACGAGCACAGAGGCATCCTAGTCAAAGCCATCTTGGAATTTGTTGGAGACCACGAAGACAAGCCAGTTGACTTGAGTTGATTGGGGGAGGCCTTTAAAGCAGGCTGGAAAGTGTATAGGGAGAAAGAAGACGAAAAGGCCACGGTGGATGTGTTGATGATAGAAATGAACAATGAACTTTCGATTCCAGAGAATGATTCAGGAGTGTCTGACATGTGACTGTACACGTGATGCAGTGATTTAACTTTATTTTCTGACCAATCGTGACTGTGTATGGCCTTATAAGGTTATGTTGTATACACCAATCAGACTAAGGTGTTGACTTGTAAAATATATAAGCATGCGAGTTTTTTGCTTTTTTACTGTTGTCAAGATGACGAGTAAAGTATTGTACAGTAATAGTAACGAGATTTGTAGTTTGATCGAGTCTGTCTGTGGATGGAAGGTCAAGCCCTTGGGGTGTTTGGACGATCCCGACGGGCCCGGAGAATTTGCGATTGTTTGATCTGTTGTTCTATCAGCGGCCGAAGAGTGGGAACGTCAGATTTTTCCCCTTTAGAAAGCGCAACAGTACGCCTATCTATTCACCAAGGAATGGTGTCTGATGTCTTACATTAAGGAGTTGGACAAAATCTTGTTTCAACCTATCTCGATTCCACCCGAAACGTTGCCGCATCATCAATGTCTGTTGGGCACCAAGTTTTTGACTTTCATGATGAGACAAGAGATCAAAAGGTTGGTCGCACCTGCTACCTGCGCAGGTCACATAACCGAGAGACTGAGTGCTAAACGGAAACGTCCCGTGAATTTGGGTTTTCCCAGGACGTTGCAAGACGTCTGTTATAAGCTGGAAGACTTGGTGCGTCAACTCGATCAAGAAGTCACCGACTGGAAGGATCGGTTCTTCTTCGATGCCTTGGAAGCCGATGAGCGCACTCTTTGTTCCGAGTGTAAAGAAAAGATGAGGGTGGTGTTTTACGTCACGGACGATCGCAGCCAGGCCTTGAGATGGAAACCCCACGGGGAATCGTGTAGTCAGAAAGAATGTAAATATTATAAGTTGTACCTATTTGACGAATTTTACGATGAGTCTGATGTAAGGGAGACCCCCATCGAATATGAGGGGCCCGATTCTGATTAAATATGTGATGCATTTGTCGATAAAGTTCATTTTCATGATCATGCCTGACTTGAGTGAATGGAACGCTCTGTGTGTGCATTGTGAGAGTGTGTACGACAAATACGGTAGTTACCCCATTCCCGAGTTTTTGAGCGATGATCCTTGTCGCGTGTTTTTTGAAAACTCACGTGGAGGGAAACGTGATCTTTATATTGTGGTTGAAGAATCAACCCTTTTCATTCAGATGGTACGCCCTTATTCGTAAAAACCATCCCGAGTTATTCCAGACGTGTCTCGTCCGTCTGAGTCTGTTATGAAGAGAAAGAAGAAGAAGGTCGATCGTTATGCCAAGGTCTTATCTTTGAACAAAGACCCCAGTGTGGCGGGGAGTCTGCGAGGTGTGGAACGATTTGCTAAAGTGCACAAGCTACCCGTGGCCAAGGTCCGCGAAAAGTTGGAAGCCGATTTGGGCTACACGTTAAACAAACCCACGAGACGACAGTTTTGTACTTTACCTGTCTTCGTCTTTGGTATCGATGACCAGTGGTTGGCAGATCTGATCGAAGTGGGAAACATCGCCAAATCCAATCCAGGGTACCGCTACCTGTTGATGGTGGTGGACATGTTGTCCAAGTACGCGTGGGTGGAACCCGTCAAGTCCAAGACTGGCAAGGACGTGACGGCGGCTTTCGAGAAAATCCTGAAACGCAGCGACGGTCGTACCCCGCGTCGATTGCAGACGGACGCTGGGAAAGAATTCTATAACAAGACCTTTCAAGCCTTGATGAAATGCAAAGACATTCGTCATTTTTCGACGAGCGGTGATACCAAAGCCAGTGTTATCGAACAGTTTAATCGCACCTTGAAAGAACGCATGTATCGTTACTTCATCGTCAAGAACATCTTGCGTTACTTACCGGTGTTGAAAGATTTGGTCATGAGATACAATCGCTCGTACTATCAGAGCATCAAAATGGCACCCGTCAAAGTGACGACGCAAAACGAGGAGCAAGTGTGGAAGAATTTGTATGCTCATCGACTGAAAGGGAAACGGACCTCAGTCAAATTGAAAGTGGGGGATCGTGTGAGAGTCAACAAGAAGTATCGAATTTTAAAAAAAGAGTATTTGCCTGGTTGGACAGAACACATGTTCGTGGTGGGTCGAGTGGTGTCGGGGATCGTACCCAGCTACAAGATGGAACGCCCGTTAAGGGGACGTTTTATGCGGAAGATTTACAGAAAGTCACCGTAAAGGACAACGATCTGTTTCGAGTGGAAAAGATTGTGCGACGCAAAGGGGATAAAGTGTTGGTGCGTTGGAAAGGTTGGCCAGACAAGTGCGACAGTTGGATCGAGAAACCTGCGTTGACATCATGAAAGACTTTCACGTGCAATTGATGAGTAATGCCAGCAAGACGGAATTCCCTGCCAATGCTGCCAACAGTTTCAAGAATCGTCTACCTTACCCGTTACAGTTCCAAGAACCAGGGTGGAAAGTGGGATTGGCCAGCCTATCGTACCCCACACCGCCGGCACGTTTTCATCAAACCCATACGTTTGAACCGGACGATCTGATCTGTCGACTCAAATGGCCCATGCGAGGACTGACAAGTGACGTTAATGGAAGCAGCGTGGTGGTTCGAGTGCGCGTGGAGTTGGAAATCAAGGGTCAGGACCTGATCGACGATCGACTCAAAGTGACCAGCGGAAAATCTCTCATGCAATACATCGTGTATCAGTTCAATCACAAATTGACTTTACTTGAGTTTGACAGTGGAGGAAGTCTACGAGCCCCGGACAAAAAACAATTCTACCCCATCTTTTGATGGGAGGGGGACGAATTGCTTCGACAATACTGAGACCTTCCTCGATCAATTAGGAGACAGAAAGCGTCCGGAAGTTTTCTTTGGACGTAAATTGGTGAAAGCCATGAACTGGATTGGCCAGGACAAGTATGGGAACTACAAGTTGGTGGGAAATCTCGTCAAGGAAATACCCAACCATACCGTCCCCAGTGGGATGAGGACGGACTGGAAGAAAGGCAGTGGTAACAATGATTGGAGTCCCTTTTAGATCTACACGAAGGAAGGATTGCAACTCAGTCCCTATTGCAATTGGCAGTTCTATTACCTGGATGAGTCTTACCAGAAAGCCTTTGGAGGTAGTCTGTCCACGACAACGCCTCATCGAAGTCCCCTCTACGTGTATTCAAACGCGGGACAAAGTATGGTGATGGGCAATCAGGTGACTGATCTGTTAAGAGAGATCCCTCACAGTCATAACAGGATGACCTACGAACCCCGACACATCCTATATCGTGGACGTCATGGACATTATCGAGACGTTAGTGGCCGAGAACGACAGAACGTTAGTGGACTTTGCACCCGGTGTGACCACGATTACCTTGCATTTCAAACATGAGTGATTTTTATGTCACGTTACCCGCGGTGGCCTCATGGTTAGTGCGCTCGTCTCCGGATCCAGTGGTCCGGGTTCGAGCCCTGACCGGGGACATTGTGTTGTGTTCTTGGGCAAGACACTTTACTCTCACAGTGCCCCTCTCCACCCAGGTGTATAAATGGCTACCAGCGAATTTAATGCTGGGGGGTAACCCTGCGATGGACTAGCATCCCATCCAGGGGGGAGTAGAAATACTCTCAGTCGCTTCATGCTAAGGAAACCGGGATAAGCTCCGGCCTGATGGGCCACTTGGCTCGTATGCAGACTTTACCTTACCCAGTCACAGTAGCAAGACCGAGTTTCCCAACAACACCTCCACTAGTTTCAAGATTCCGTTACCGCATCCCATCTGAATGGAAGGAACGGGATGGAAAGTGGGTTTGATAAGCATCTCTCTACCCGATGCCAGAGTACCAGTGCTTGTGAGTTCCGAAGACGACAAAACCGTCTTGGTTAGTAACAAGTGGATCCGAGTAGAAGGTTCGAAGAAAGCGATTTCACAAGCCAACTTTGACAGCAACGACCTGAAACAAGTGTTCTCCAACGTGGATTGGGTGGGGTTCATGAAAGCCATGATCGCCTTTTTGAGCAGCGACTCATTTACAATGACTTTGGACCCAAATTCGAGGCGAGTTACACGACGAGCGCTGGGAAAGGAACGTACATCAAGTTCAAGTGGGAAGGAGACTAATTGGTGATTTACAACAACAACGTCATTCTCACTCTGGCCCTCGGGGATCGACCAGCTTTCTACATCAACCTGGAGTTGGCCAAGAAAATGGGATGGATCCGATGGAGGGAAGACTTCAAATGGTACCAATTGGGTCCCAACATACAACAAGAATTTTACACTCCGAGCTATTCCCAACCTCATGAGTACCTCGGACGTGCACCGTGACGATGGAAATCCTAGTTTTTGGACGGTCGTCGATGGATTTTTGCAACTCAGTTTCTTTTGTAATTGGCGTTTCTTGAATCTGAACAAAGCCTTTGAGGTGGTGGTAGGAGCCAGTGCACGATCCATGTTCGTGTACTCCGACATGGGTGGTAGCGGCGTGGTGGGGAATCAAGTCACGAATTTGTTGTGCGAAATGAATTACAAGCGCGAAGGTAAAGGCTCCCAGTACTTCGAACCTCTTCATATTCAATATATACCGGTACGTAAAGATGTCATCGACATTATCGAAACAGAAGTGTCTGAGACCACAGGTGATTTGGTCAAGTTTGGAGAACGCAACACCATCGTCACACTTCATTTCAAGAAGACATGAGAGGTGGTAGTTTGACCCGTTTCCGACCCGACAAACAATCCGGTAACGGTTTTTTCAGAGACATCGTTTCGTGGACGGCACGAGCCGGCTGGCAAGGTTTAAGGTGCAAAGAGAGGTGGGAAACGGGCCATCAAACGGAAAGCTTTGGAGGAAAGCAATAAAAGAGCCAAAAGGAAACTAGACGACATCTTTGGAAAATGAACCCCATCTATTCGAGACGCGGTCGACGCATTCCTCCCATCGTCAGTGACTTGAGCCTGGGGAAGGGAGGACGAAGAGTACAAAAGGAGGGACCTTTTTACCGACACGGACAAAACGACTGAACTACGATTGGCTCAGGAACGCTCTGAAGAAAAAGCGTAGACGTAGACGATGACGAACATCGTTCCTGTAGCCGGCTCCGCGGGGGTCAAGAACCCCATGTTGGATTTGTTTTGGGTTCCTCAGACCGATCTCAGCATCTCCAGCTATCCCATGGTCCCGATCAATCCGTTTAAGACGGGTATCAACCCGGTCGATTTTTAGATCGATCCCCAAGAAGATTACATTGATCTCTCATGCAGTTACTTCTAATCGGAATGGACTTTGAAGAAAAACGGTGGAGGCAACACTGTGGCAGCCGAAAAGAGACGTTTCTCGTCAACAACATAGCTCACTCCCTCTTCAAGCAGATCAGCGTACGACTCAATAAAACGCTCATTAGTCCTCAGACGGACACGTACCATTACAAAGCCTACTTGGACGACGGCGAGACGACGGCGAGACGATTCTGAAACCTCAAGGATGGTACAATGCCATCGACATGCCCGACACCTTGACGGCCAATCAACTGGATAAGACCCATGCCGATTTTGCTGCTATGAGTGAAGAATACCAACATGTTGTGAAAACACTGGACCTGGAAAATGCTAAGCATGCTGGAGGAAAATCATGTGTCCTGTGCTTCGTACCCAACATCGAAGTCTTTCACCTCAACAAACTGTTGTTCCCCAAGTGCAGATTGGGATCTAGATGTACTTCAGTCCACCAACCATATGGAGCTTGAGGTACCATTGTGCCATTGCATTTCGGGTTATTGCCGAAGATGTCAAAGTCAAGCTGTATCTTTGCCAAGTGAAAGTCAGTCCCTCCGTCTACAGGGAATTGATGAGCAACATGGACAGTGGAAGGACAGTGGTGAGTTACCCCACAGTGAGAAGCGAGAGCAGGACCTACAACATCCAACAGAACATCAGGCACTACGAGATCAACAATCCTTTCCAGAATCGGTTACCCAACATGGTGGTGGTGGGATTGGTGAGATCCACAGCGTTCAACGGGCATGCCGAGCAGAGCCCTTTCACCGTCAAACATTTCAACTTAACCAGCATCAAACAAATGATGAGTGGAGAAACCTACCTCTACGAACCCTTGGAACTGATTCACACTGATGACAGTAAAGACATGAGAGGCTACAGACAGTTTCTCCAAGCCACAGGAAGTCTGTGCAAGAGTCGGGGCAACATGGTGAGAGCCCAAGATTGGGGTCACAGTCATCACTGTTCCCTGTTTGTATTTGAAAATGCAGCCAACGGGTGTCTGAACAGTCCAGTGTTGAACCCCAAGCTGACGGAGAGATACGATTGGTCCTGGATTTTGGAGCCGATCAAGGAGAGAACATCACGGCTATCGTCTACGGAGAACTTGAAAATCTGATGGAAATCAATAGTAACAAGATCGTGCAGTACGACGTGTATCAAGTCTGAAGATGGAAAAAGTAGCTCTCAACAACGTACAATTGGATCGATTGGCCCAAAGTCAACCCAACCTGAAACCATACTTTTACGGAACGAGACCCTGCGATCGATTACCCGATTTGCCCGACAAGAAAGGACCCGTGGCTTACATCGTGAACACGGATCAACAAGGACAACCGGGTCGACATTGGATCGTCGCCCTGTGGACATGCGACGATGAGTTGTGGCGTGCGACATTTGTTGTTGTAAGAAAAGTTTATTAAAAATATATTGTCATGACTGAGTGGTACAGTGGTCAGTGCGTTGGGCTCATAACCCAAAGGTCCGAGGTTTAAATCCTCGCTCAGTACCCCTCTTTTCTAATTTATGCTTCGAGAACGCGCGCTCGGTTTAATTCACCATGGAACGATGTGAAGCGTTTCGATTCCATACTCCGTCCAGTATGATGATCGTGGGACCTTCGGGTTGTGGCAAAACGGTGTTCACCACCAAATTGTTGGTGGATAACATGGATCTCTTTGAGACATCACCCCAACGGATCTATCATTGTTATGGATCGTGGCAAGACGGATTTAAACGCATGAAAGAGCATGGCGTTCACTTTCACGAGAGTATTCCCGTTTCAGAACTGTTACCCATCTGGTTTCCTAAGAGAAAAGGTGGGTTACTGGTCTTGGACGATCTCATGGAAGAAGGAGGGAACGATAAACGCGTCTTGGATGTCTTCACCAAACATTCTCATCACCAAAACATCACGTTGATGTACTTGTGTCAAGACATGTTCCCACTGGGAAAATTCACCAAGAGCATTTCTCGCAATGCGCACTACATCGTGCGTTTCAAGAACCCGCGCGACCAATTGGGTATGCGCAATTTACTGCTGCAAGCCTTTCCCACGCAGTAGCAAAAGGTGCAAGACACGTATCGAAAAGTGACGGAACGCCCTTTCGGGTATCTGGTATTGGATTTGCATCCCAAGAGCAGCGACAATCAGCACATCTTGAGTCACCTAAAAGAAGAGGGATGCATGCGATGTCATCAGTTCAAGCAACATGTTGCGGAGTGAAGTTAGATGGTGGCCGAGGTTTTTCCGTCTCTGTCAATGTCACTCGAGATGGTGTATGGGTCCGGAAGACATGGATTACGACGCCAGGCAACACATATTGCGATGCGAGGGTCGACGTGAAGTCTATACCTTCCTCGACCGTTCTAAAGAAACGGCTTTCACGGATTTGATTCAATCGAAATTGCTATTCGCTGAGTTCTTAGTGGAACGAGAGTCCAGAGAGCGTCGAAACCGGAATTCGCTCAGATCTCAGTGAACACAGTATGAGCCGGTCCATTTCACCCGCGGGTGTGGGTGCTTCACCCAACATCGTCGCGCAAACGTTACACCTGAACCCAGATCACCGTAATCGTGGAAACAAGACGATTCGTATGACCCGAACGAAGATCTTCTGGAACGATTCGTGGTCAATATGGGTCCGGGTGTAGAAACCGCTCGGACGTCACCTGGACTTCTCAACAACCCTCCAGCTGGAGCTGGAACACCCGCACTGACAAGTACTCCACTCACAACGCAAGGGGCTGCTGTAGGAGTGGGATCGACGGCTTTCAGCACCCGGAATCTACCCGCTCTAGCTACCACATCTCCCGGACAAGGTTATTTGAGTGCCGCTGCACGATGGAAACGACCCGTTGCGGGGGCACAAACAACCCCGAACACGTCCCACCTGAGGAGGAAAACAACCCAGACGTGTGCCTCGTCAAAACACTCCCTCCACCCCCAGTGATCCCGGCTGTCGACGAAGAAGTAGTGCCAGTAGTGGTGGTCGGTGAAGTGGTAGAGGCGGCGGAGGCGGCGGAGGCAGAGGGGGTGGAGGTGGAGATGATGGTGACAATGATCTGGACTCCACGACTTCAGATCAAGCGTGTCCTTCCAGACGTCCTTAATGATGCCGAGATGCAACAAGGTTTAGTGCAACTCTTGCAAGATCAACGCCAGACGGCAGCAGAACGTCGTATTGCTGGCATTACGATCACCACCACGTACAAAAACGGTCAACGCCCCACCATAACGCGGAATTCCACCAGCGTACGCAACTGAAAACAATGACCACTCAAGTCACGTTATTGAACGGCTCTCGTCACAAAGTCCGATCGTACCTCGATACCGACTTGCTACTTCGTTTAGACGATCTGTATGCCTATTATCAAAAAACAGTGGTAGTGTCGACGGCAAATGTTTTAGCATTTCAAGTGGTGTCACCGTCCTCTGAACGGATTGGCTTTACTACTGATGGCTGCCAGCGTGGCCGTGGGCGCCGTGCGTGAAAACAGTTATGTGATGGTGGGATTGACGGCTTTAGGGACCATCGTTAAAGGATGGAACGATTTGAAGAAATTTTCTTTCAAGGTGGACATGTGCCACTTCGCTTACACTACCTACGAGAAGACCTTGATCGAATTGAAAACGTACGTCCGAGGATTACCCTTGAACGAATTCGACGGATTCCTGGTCAAGATGCAGACCCTGGACGATACAATCACGGATTTCACACCCCCCCGTGTCTGATCGTTGCACTCGCGAGTACTCCAAACGCTTCAGTCACATCCCCGTGGACTCACCCCCGCGAAAGCATAAATTGACCGTCACCAGTGTCTGACTCCCCACTCTTTTCAAGATGGTCAGGAGAGTCAAACGAGGAAGGAAGCGTCGTCAGCAGGGACGTCGTCAGATGGGAGGTATTTTACCTTTGCCAGCACCCGTACCCGCCTTGGTGGTGGCAGGAAAAGCCAGGAGCAGCTGGGGGAGCCGCCAGTTACGGTGCCAAGAGAGGTTTAAAAGCCCTCTTGAGTCGAAAGAAGAAAAGACCAGCCACTGCCGCCGAATTACGACGATTCAAACGAACTCTCCTTCGTGGTAATCCACAGAGTCTCATGGCGAGAAGGTTATAAAAGTCTCGTGGAGAAAGATTCATCACTTCAACGATGATACGAAGACAACGACGGAGACGTACTCCGAAAGGGAGACGATGACGACAATGCGGTGGTGCTCTCTTTCGACGTAAAAGACCGCGTACGGTGGATAAGATTGCCGAAGGAATGAGCTTGTTTTTGTTTGGACCAGCCCCTTCGTTTGCCGGGGTGGGATTAAAGCTGGCAGGACAAGCTGCCAAGGGGATAAAAGACAATGTTGATCACTATCGTCGCAGACATAGATGATGAATCGCTTACGACGACAAGGTCCTTTCTTGGACAGTCTTCTCAAGCAAGCAAATCGAAACAAATGTCAAGAATTATTGCAACACGCCAATGCAGATTAGATCAACGCCGTCAGTGAGATGATCTTGAACTTATTAAAAAAGAGAATTCCCGTCAACCCCGGTACGCTTCGTAGACTCCAACGCCATATAAAGGTGCTTCGAGAAGTGGGAAAACACAGAAATTCCCTGAAGAGGACGCGAGCATATCTCTTGTAACAGACAGGCAACGGTTTCTGGCGAGGGTTGAAAGAGTGTTACGGACAATGTCGTTGAACACCTGCGACGCTAACGCTTACCTCCTCGAAGGCATCGACGTCGTACCCGCTCAGTCCAAACCCAGCAAGATGGCACAACGGTGAAATTATTGAGAGAAGCCAATCGACGCGAGGAAAAAGCCAACGATGAAGCCAAGTACTGGCGCGACGCTTACCATCGTCTCAACCAGGACTATATAGCTCTTCAATTCAAAGATCTGTGTTCAGATTGTAAGCGAGTCAAAGACGGAATAGATCCCGGTGAAACTTACACGCTCTGCGGCGATTGGCACAAACGCAAGGAGACCGTCAGGACCCTGACACGGAAATTGGGAGAGAAAGAAAAGGAGAAGAATTATTGGCAAGATTGTTACGAGACGGCGTTGTGTCAAATAGGCGATTTCCCAGACGTAAAGTATGACGGAGGAAGTCATGATGATCCCCACTCAAGAGTTTGAACGCTTACAAGACTTTTACAAAGGACAGATCACTCAGAGCGCCCTCTTGAACAAAGCCAGTCGTCTGGCCGCCGAAAAGCACATGACTTTGAGGAATCCCAAGATTCCCAGTGCCACAGCAGTAAAAATGGTCACACCGATGGCAAGTGACAAGCTCGATTGACGAAACGCATTCGTATGGGAAGCGCCCCCACCACGGGGGCTCGTGCCCCTGACGAAGACAAAGCCATAGTAGACAGTCCTTTGGTATCTCTGTTGAGGAAGATGATCAAAAAGGAACCCACCACACCCGGTCCGTCGAGGATCAAAAAGTAACCCACCACACCCCGTCCTTCAGGCGTGAAAAAGGAGGTTCCTACCCCCAAACCTCCCATTCTACCTAAACCTCTCAGCCTTCAAACTCCTCCACCCCCCCCCCCCCCAAAAAAAAAAAAAGAAAAGAAGAGCAGAATATTTTAAGTGGCCACCTTGTCCGGAGCCGCCAAAGGTTTTCTAAAGTCCATCGGTGTTGACTCCAAGTACATCGACGACACCGACGTCAAAGGAAGTTACATTCCCAAAGGTCACGCTAAGGGTAAACCAAGAAAGCCAAGAAGACAGAGACAGAAAAGTTGACACAAGGTTGGAAACAGTGGGACAAACCCACCACGTGCACTCTGGAGTATGGCACGGACTCGGACTAACAAGACGCGCAAGTGAAAACGTCAACGCGGTTATGGCTTCGACATTCAGAAACTCTTGGACAAGACCGGCATCGAGTTTCATTTGCCAGGGTACCAGTACATGGGACCAGGGACGCATTTGAAGAAACAACTGGCATGCGGCGACCTAGCGATCAATCGATTGGACAGGATTGCCAAACAACACGACATCGATTACAGTCATGCCAAGAACTTGCAAGACATGTGGAAAGCCGACACCAAGATGATCAAAGCCATCAACGAGTCACCGGACAACAAGACCATGACCGAAAGGATCGTCAAGAGAATCATGCAAGCCAAAAACGTTTCAAATTGTAAACTTTTATTTTCTTTGAATAAAGAGTTTTGCCAATAAAAAGTGTTCAACAATGTTCACTTCTTCTTCATCAACTCCACGAACTGATTGTACGGACCTTTCTCCACGAGGTCGTACAGATAGGAACGATTAGCTAGGGCCACGTGATCGGTAAAACGTTGTCTGTCAAACACACTGACGGACTCTTTACACTCCTTGCACTTATCTTTACTCTCACGACAGGTCTTCACCACAAACTCACGCAACGCTACTCCTTCACCCTCCACTCAGACTTCCAGAAGATGATCCAGAAAATGGTGAAAGACATCCCCTTGACCATCTCGTTGCACGCGCAGCTGGTAGCGTGTACGCATCTCGGACACCATATTCCATATCAATCCCAGCGAGACCCGCAACACGATATCTTCCTAATCACATAGTCTTTCGTTGGCCAGGGGAAACCAAAACGCCAATCCCACGACAAAGACGCGACGACTCAAGTGTCGCATGGCTCTGAACCCACGCACGTTGAGGGCAATGCGCAATCCCTCGATATCTTTGGTGGTCATGGGAATTCGATTCACCACGTGGCGCTTGAGGAAACACAGACCGATCTTATCCAAGTCGGTGGGTGAGAACTCATCACGCTGTATATCTTGAGCAGTGATTTTGGCGCGGCAGCGACAGCTGGGGCAAGTCACAAGATGATAGTTAGGAAATTTCTCCAGGAGACACCATTGGTGCATCCCACTCCCACAGCAATCCACCAAAAACAATTTCTCGCCTTCTTCCATCAGATCCCTCGTACAAAACATGCAACGACTCCCTACATCAAATGCATTCACAGTGCAAGCCATCTGAAAAAGGAATTAAAAATTTCAAACAACTTTGCCCCGACCAGGAGTCGAACCTGAGTCTTCGCGGCCACAACGCGACGTCTTAACCACTGGACCCTCGAAGCACTCACCTCACTCACGATTTCTTTTTCTTACTGCTTTGCGCCAACACCCCAACAGGTTCGTTGAAATTCAAACTCCACAATTGGGACGACTTCGCAAGAGGGTCTCGTTCACGTGTGCTTCACTCGACACTCAAAGTGATACAAACGATTGCAACACTTGGTGGAATGTCTGTAAGCGAAGAACTCCTTATAATAGCACCAGAGGCACCGCTTGGCTTCCATGAGTGGCAATGATCACCTCCTCTCGTTCTCTTATACTTTTTTCTCGTGGAAGACTGGGACCCAAAATGACGTCATGAAGAAAGGAAGGATACCCCTACCCCCTCTGACATCACATGACGTCACGTCACGTGTGTCGAATCCAATGAGAAATAAGCGGAAGAGCCACCGGGTCAGTTCGCATTCAAAGTCTTGAGGTGCTCTGAAGTTGCTGAAGCAGGGAGAAGATTTGTGAATAGGAGCTATTTTGTAGAAGACGTCAAGGTGAGTTGATCCCTTTGTCATAATGCAGTGAGAGAGAGAGTTGTTGCCGAGACACAGTTATTTGTGTTTCAGATGTATGAGCTGTGGGGGAGACGTTTGAGAAGATTAAATAGAAATGTCAAAAGATTCATCACCAGTGAGAAGGACAATAAGGAGTGTCCCCTGCATGAGGATTTAGTGGAGCTTAAGTGACAATATATTAAGCCTGCATTGAAATTGTACAACCGCTTAATGTATCAAGAATTTGTAAGGTTCACTGATGAACAAATGTTGCTTGAGAAAATTGAGTTGGCTACTAAAAATTACAATGCACTTGAAACTGAGTATTTCACTCTACCCGCAGGAAAGCGAGATCCAGACGGGATGACCTCTTCCTTCGCTGATATTAATGCATTAAATAATTTTCAGTGACTGTAATTTTAATTGCAAGTTAATTCTAATGTCTTGCGTGAATGTGGACATCAAGCTTGAGTTGAGTCATGTATATGAAAGTTACTGGGACATATTACCAAGAGAAATACAAAAATATATCATACAGTTTAAAATCAGTCAAGAAAATATTGATGAAGAAAACAAAGAGAGGATGTTGAGTTATACGGACTATTGAAATCAAAATGGGGACTCGGACACATAAAATGCTCAATAGACAATTGTAGATGTAAATCGTTTAGTTGCCTCAAAATCACAGGTTGCTATGTCAACGAATACAATGACAAATATGAAATGTATCTAGGTCACCGATTTCAACAAGCCTCTTCACGTGTGAACCATGTCAAATCGTTTTTATAATTTTTCAGAATAAACAATGGAGGTGGAAACGAAACTACAATTGTTGCTATTTTACGAAAGCTATTGGGACATGTTACCCCCTGAAAAACAGGAATATATCATGCAATTGAAAATCGCCCAAGAAGAAATCGATGCAGAACGAAAAGAGATGATAACAAGATTGTGTCACGAGATTCAGTTCTATGCACGTTTGAAAGAGAAGAGGGGACTCGGACACGTCAAATGCGTTCCGAATAAAAGAGCATGTTATGCTTGTGGACAATATCATTTGAAAGTGTTTGGTTTCTATGTAGACGAAGCGGGTGTCAAGAGAAGGAAATTTCTCAGTAACGGTATGATCCGTGCCTTTGAGTTAATCGATTTTGTGAAATCACGTTTGTAACCTGTATTTTTTTCTTTTATGGCCAGACAATGAACGTAGGAGCCAAATTGGAATTGATGAAACACACAGACAGCTATTGGACTCTGTTGCCACCAGAAATAAAAGAGGTTATCTTGAAATATAAATAAAGTCAAGAACTGATCGAGTGGAGTGAGAGTACTTCCAGTCGCAACCTATGCGAACAGATAAGACTCTACGAGCAAATGAGACAATGGTGGTTCATAGGTCCCATACGATGTAGATCTTTTTGCACGAGAGTGTGTGGCAATGAATATATAGACATGCCAGTTTACGGCCATTACTGGGATTTGAGCGGTGTAAAGAGACAAGTCTTTTCGCATTACCGTTTAGGGGGTGCCATGGCACTATGTCATTTATAAAATTGGGATTACAGTACCAAACCAATGAACATGTGCAACTCCCTTTTCCAGAACATGGACCTTGAAACCAAATGGGAATTTTTGAATTGTTGAAGCACCACCAGAATTAAAAGAGGTCATCTTGAAGTACAAGGAGCATCAAGAATTAATTGATTGGCGTGAGAGTGAAACGAGTCGTGCCTTATGGAGAACTGCGACAAAAGTGGCAAATAGGTTTTGTTCAGTGTAGACCCATACGTTTTGAAGGATCACACAATCTCACCAAGGATGGTGAATGTAGTTTTGGCAAGAGATGTGAACGGATGCGAATCTATGGGTTTTATTGGGATTTGAGGTGAGTGAAAAGGAAATGTATTTTTGGCGTTCAGCATTAAACTCATCCTCGGAGACCCAGGGGCGGTTAGTTGGGGCGACAGGAAATAAATCGGGCAAAGAAATGAAGCGTCGCAAGTTTACAAGTAAGGCGGGTAAAAGCCCCTGGGAACCGACTCTTACTAGACCATTTCCAAACGGCTCTACCAATGCTGCCTCCTGATTGGGCAGAAAAATCCTTTGTATTATTCTGCCCAATCGGCGAACAGCAGCTCCTGAGGTACTGTGATGTGTTCTTACACGACGGCTTTTACATCGCCATACTTGCTTGGTTAGTTCATCAACGTTCTGCGTGCGAGGGAAACTTCATTTTAATTTGTCTGGATAGCGGCGAAATATCGAAATGATAACTTTAGCGACCATTTCGGATGTTAGCACCAAGGCTATTCTAAAATGGACTGGTAAGTTATTTTTTTCGGATCGATCACAAGGTATCGTAGGATATCACAGGAATTCGTGCTAATGAATCACCTATTATGACTGTGTGCTAGGGGAATCATAACGCTGGTTTAACCAGCCCTCATGAAATCAACAGCACATTATGTAAGTATAAGGAATCAAAGCCTTGACGTTGCAAGACATTTGTGGAATCATCATCTTGATTGTGTGACCTATTAATTCATAGGGGGATGTCTGAAAGGACTGAAAGCATGTGGGCAGCATTTCTGGAATCATAGCCTTAACAATACTTGTGCAAAAATCATGGTTATGATTTATTGACAAGCACAAAATCGCCTGAGGAATCATAAGCCAAGATTAAGCCTAGATTAGTATAGCTACCTGCGGGCATGTTGAAATTTTTTAATTTATTTGAAAATAAAATATAATAAAATAAGTGTATGCATGTAAAAAAAATATATTTCACAAGAAAATTGGCATGTTTGCCTTCAGTACTGCACTAACTTTGAAGTTCTTTTAATTTGGGTCATTTTTATGGCCCTTTTTTAGGTGAACCTTCTCAAAGTTGTTAATTTAAACATTTGTAATTGACATACTCAAGACAATATACATGTATATCATTTTTTGAAAATTTAAATTAATTGCAATATTTAATTGTATATGGATGAAAATTGTATACTGTTAATTTTAAAATATGGGTTTCTGAAAGTCAAATTGTGCAAACAGTACATTCAAAAGCTTAAACATACTTAATGAAAATATCACTCATTATTATGGACCCATTTAATAGTTCAAATGAAAAAAAAAAGTAAACAACACAGTTAAGATGTTTGTTTACTTTTAAATTTAGTTACAAATATTACTTTGATATCACATTAAAATTATTCAAAATGAAATAATGCAATTTCCATTTTGTTGACTCAACTAGTGGAGAGCTGGGTCAGATGGAAAAGATGTTAGCTTTACCTTGTGTGTCTCACAAGATTACGAGAAAAAAACTGCCACAATGTGGCAAAGTGCAATGTTCAGTCAAAAGCACACTAATACTCTTACTAATTTATTTGCCCGCTGACCCTGTAGCTTAAATGTTCTTATAGCAGTTATATAAGTATAAATGTGATCATTTGAGATTACCTGCCACTAGTATGTCCCAAAAGTGTCAAACAGGCCATTGCTGCTTAATGTTCCGATATTTCTCTCTTAGTGGCATATGACTTGTGGGCAAATCTGGAACTGCATGACCACCTAACATAAAGGTGCCAAGCTGCATTTCTACAGCCTTTCTATGAAGTGATCAGTTCCAGATAATTTTTGTATTCCCAAACAGTAAGATATACATATCCTACAGTAAGATAGCCTAATTTGATTTACACACGGTCTTCACTTAACTGCATGCGCATGTATTGAACCAAATTCAATAGTTTGTATAATGATACTTTTAGCGACAATAACAATTTCACAAGAGCACCATTTTAAAGATTGAAAGAGAGTCAAATACTTAGAAACGTATCTCATGTCAGTCTGTCACCTTTGACATGTACTTTGCACTTTTCTAAGCACTGTTAAGTTCTTAAGCGAACATGTACACATTCAGTCTACATCAATTGTACAGTCAAGAAAATGCAAGAAAATGCAATCAATTTATATTTCTAGGCTGTTGTTATGCGATGACAAAGAGCCGTTGCAAGTTACACTCTTTTTTTTAATAAGAATGTCTATTTTGTAAGCTGAGGCTGAAAGTTCGTATACTTTTTTTGGGCAATATGGGGTTGGAAACAATCCTAAGATGTTCTTGATAACTAACATGTTTTGTTTCTTAATTTTTCAAAGTTTCAATTCCATTCCAACTACTCTGTATTGTTCCACAAAATATCTACTTCACCTTCCACTGCTCAGGTTGTTTCGGGGTGCTGAACCTAAACTCCCTGTATTAAACGATTCCACTGCAGTATTGTTATCAATGAACCGGTTATAACTCTTATCGTTAGCAGGGGACGTAAAAGAACCCACACGCTTATCGTAAAGAGTAGGGCATGAAGTTCCCGGTGTTGTGGTCTGGCCTTTGTTGTTATACTGTGAAATGCTCGGAGATATTAGCTCATATAGAGCTACTCTACAATCCGAGGGTAAACAAAGTATTCCCCTTACTTCACTTCACAATGGAATTCAGAGTATATTATACCCATTACATGATATGGATGGTTTTTGGAAATATTAATGGGGAGGGGGCACTCAGAAGCCAAAATTCTAAACAATGATGATGACAATGACGGTGATGAGGTCTTGGATAATTTATGGAACAACACATCTGATAATTAATAAGGAGTTCACTGTTAATTGTTAAAATAAAGATCACTCAAAACTGACATGCAGTGCTCCTCATTGAACTCCAGTGGGTCAGATATATGAAGATCATTTAGAATTATTGAGGTGCATATGACCCCAGCAGTAACTCCAAATGACTCAATTTGAGTTGTCTGATCACTCCACACTGCTGATTGGCATGACCTTGCCTTTTTTATGTCAGCCTGCTCCTCTCGTTTAACAAAACTGCCTCTGCATCTGCTAGCTGAGGAGCTTTGCAGAAGAGTCAAACTGACAATTCACTTGACTTTTTCCTCAGTGGAACACTCTCTGAGGCAATCTCTACAGGTGCTTTACACTTACGTCTTCAGCTGGGTGCCTTCTGGGGGTGGGGGGGGGGGGGGGGTTACTCCCATATATAGGCTATATAGGTATGTGCCGTAGAATATGGTAAGGTTTTTGAGGTTCTCGGTTCTTACATGGGGTATCATTTTTTACTCTTTTTTGCTGTGTTTCTGGTGTGGTCCTTAGACAGGGTAGCTAAATTGTATTATCTTGAGAAGGGAGTCATTTTTAGGGTTTGGGTCTTAAAAAGGTATCAGCTTTTGCTTTCTTAGGCCTTAAATAGGGTTAGGGTTCAAGAACCTTTATAGCACACCCATATCCAAAATTTGCGGGAGTACACCCCACTTCGCCCAAGGGGGGGGGGGGGGGGGAGTTCTATATTGTTTAGATTGTGTCTGGCAATCCATCTCCCCTTCTCCAAGTAGATTTTTCGCTTTAATAAGAAATCTTGTTTTGCTTCCTTGTCATCAGAGTCAGCTGTTTTTTCTACTTCTCTCAGTGCAACTTGTTAAATTAGTCCTTTACACAAATATCAGATAAAATCGCTTAAATATCTTTCCGGAAATTCTCAAAAAAATGTTTCAATGTCCCAAAAACATTTTCTAAATATCTATAAAAATCCTCCAAATATCTTGAAATATCTCGTATTTTTGTTTTAAAAAAGGCTTTTTCGAATGGGCAGGGCAGCAAATACATCTTTCTTGCGAACGACAATTAACCTCTGCTCAGGAAAATACTTTCAAAAATTGCTTCCTTGATGTCTTTACTAGTTAAAACAAGATAAGCCATTTTCAACAACTACTACGCGACTCATCAAAGTACGGCTTACCTGTGCGAAAGCATTGGCAACTCGCGGCCGCATACGTGAATGACTCATGGACCAGAATACCGCGTGCAGCTTGGGAAATTTTCATTCTGACATCCCAATGTACCGATGAGTCGATACTTACTACATTATTCACCTAGAAATAGTTTGTCAAAATAGACACATTCGAGAAAGAACGCTCCGTAAAAACTAAAATCTTAATTTAAGATTTTTCGTCTTACCTCAGCATCAGACCAAAAGCTGACGTAAGCTGTCAGCTATTGTTCTGGTGTTGAGGTAAGCCGAAAAATATTAAATTAAGGTTTTAGTTTTTACGGAGCGATAGACTGAAACAACCTGTTACGATTAGGATACCTTGTGATCGGTCCGAAAAAATAATTTTGCCAGCCCATTTTAGAATAGCCTTGGTGCTAACATCCGAAATGGTCGCTAAAGTTATCATTTCGATATCTTGCCGCTATCCAGACAAATTAAAATGAAGTTTCCCTCGCACGCAGAACGTTGATGAACGAACCAAGCAAGTATGGCGATGTAAAAGCCGTCGTGTAAGAACACACCACAGTACCTCAGGTGCTGCTGTTCGCCGACTGGGCAGAATAATACAAAGGATTTTTCTGCCCAATCAGAAGGCAGCATTAGTAGAGCCGTTTGGAAATGGTCTAGTAAGAGTCGGTTCCCAGGGACTTTTACCGCCTTACTTGTAAACTTGCGACGCTTCATTTCTTTGCCCGATTTATTTCCTGTCGCCCCAACTAACCGCCCCTGGGTCTCCGAGGATGCATTAAACTCGCCATTGCAAACTACAGAAAAGCGACCTTTGGAAATCTTTGTAACAATTTCGAACGAAATCCTATGCTTAATGACTTGAATGCCACTGTGTACAGCAGGGCGTTATTCCAGTAGGGATGTGACACACGGCCCACGTGTAAGAGGTCAAACACGTGATTAAAAATCCTCGTTCTCTTCTTTCAGATTTTTGCCTTATTTGGTGTGAAGTAAAAGTACTGACGCTTCATTGGTCCACACGAATCATTAAATAAAGTGCAAGCTTCTCTGTCCCCCATTTCTTCATCATGTTACGATTCAGACCAGAGTTTGGCCTTGACGATGAGGAAGACAACGCCCAGTTGGCAGATCATTTGGACGAGGTGGAACAAGGGTTTGATTTTTTTGTTAACGCCTCACTCCGATCGACGCGTGCGACGTTTGGGGGTCAGACACAGAAACTATGTGGGACGATTACTGCAACGCGGAGGTGGGGCACCGTTACCCGTCCAACAGCAACGACACATCTTACCCCATCAAATGGAAGAAGCGCTCCAACGCACCATACGAGGGCAAGTCCTCAACGATCCAGAAGTCTATCCCAACGATCCCTTTCTCATCAACATCAATTTCAATCGATTGAGACACTCGTATCATTCCAGTCGAATGCGTGTCGGAGAATGGACCAACAACACTCTCGGAGCCAGAGAAATCATGCAACAGATTGCCCGCATGTTGAACTCCAACGAACAGTTCGAATTGGATGATTCCTTCTCCTTTTACATTTCTCACATTCGAGATCCAGGACGAGATGCCGGGAAAGCAGCATGGCGATCAAGAAATTATTGGATCTCAAAATGATTGTAGTGAAAATCAAGAAAAACGACGAATCCTGTTGCGCATGTGCCATCGTGACCATGAAAGCTTTGGCAGATGCCAACGGGGATACCCGAGACCGAGACTACAAAAATCTCAAACAACGCTGTCCCGTCCAAGAACAAAAAGCCAAAGAATTGCATCGCGTTGCTGGCGTTTCTGGAGGTTTTTGCGGTTTGCCCGAGATCAAGACCTTTCAACGTCATCTCCCAAACTACCGTCTCATCGTACTATCAGTGGATCACAACTACCAGATCATCTTCAAAGGAGCTCCCTAAGACAAACAGATCATTTTCATCAAAGTGGGAGAACACTATCACGGCTGTAATTCCCTCCCAGGATTCCTGGGATCCGTTTATTTCTGCGTCGAGTGCGAGACACGTTTCAATACAGATGACATGCAACATCACCCGTGCAAGGGTAAGAAATGTCGCGCGTGTTGCCAAACCCAATGTCGTGATTATCTACGAATTCGCGGACAATAGGCCCGTCACACATGCCCTCAATGCCATCGCAAATTCTTCGTTGAACAGTGCATGGGTAACCATTACGTGTATTCCATCACCGACGGAAAAAGAGCCGACGCCACCAAAAAGATCAAACCTGTGTGTGCCACGATATGCAAGTGTCCCGACTGCAACAGTCTCCTCCGAGAACACGAAATCGAAACGCGTCACGTGTGCTGCACCAGCGAATGCCCCTCTTGCAAGCAATATCTCAGTCTCAGTACTCACCGATACTACATCCAAAATCCCACCAAATTGGAAGAACGAAGAAAATCGTTACGTTCCCGAAAACGCAAGGCGGACGGGTCACAAAGTCCGAAAGAGAAAAAAAAAACTTTTTGTCTACTGGGATAGCGAAACCATGCAAGACACTGGCGTCCACGTGCCCAACCTGGTGTGTGCCGCCACTTCCAACAGCGACGAACTGTATCGTTTTGAAGGCACCATTTGCATCGAAGACTTTCTGGATTGGTTAAGGGAACTGGTATTAGATTCTCAACTCACGGTCCTGGCCCACAATTCCCAAGGGTTCGATTTTTACCTCATCCTAGATGCACTCTACAGACAGTACGTCGTGCCCAACCAAATCATCAATGGAGCCAAGATTTTGTCCTTGTCCATAAATGATGGAGACATTGTGTTCAAAGACTCGCTGTGTTTCTTTCAAGTGCCGCTGTCCTCCTTCCCAAAGCGTTCAGGCTCAAGGAACAAAAAGGTTTCTTCCCACATTTTTTCAACACGCCCGACCACCAAGATTACGTGGGACCCTTACCTGACAAGAAGTACTACGATCCTCAAGGCATGTCGGTTGAACGAGCGCAAGAATTTGAACGGTGGTACGAAGCGCACGATCCCGACTACGTCTTCGATTCTTAAAAGGAACTCTTGGCCTATTGCTAATCCGACGTGCTGCGGCTCAAAAGAGGCCTTTCAAGTCTTTTGTCAAGAGTTCGAAGAGATCAGTACAGTGGTTTCAACCCCTCGAATGCTGTATCGCCATCGCCTCCGCGTGCAATCTCTTCTACCACACCAAATACATGCCAGAACGTCAATTGGCCTCCAAACTCATCAGTTGTTAGCATGGGCAAGGCAAACTGTATTCCCACACAGCCTTGGAATGGTTGACCTACTTGAATCACATCCCCGGTGGTCACATTCGTCACGCTTCCAATGGAGCAGAACACGTGATTCGTCAAGGCGAGAAAACCTTCCACGTGAACGGGTGCGATGTCAACAATCGTGTCGTGTACGAATTCTACGGTTGCTTTTGGCATGGGTGTCCCAAGTGTTACCCGGACCGTGACAAACAGTGTCACAAGATGAACGACCAAACCATGCGTGACATGTGGGAGTGCGTGTGGGAAGAAAAGAAGAAAAGAGACGACTTTGTGCGCACCCTCTTGGACTCTTTCGGCCTCGTGCCCAGGCTCCAACCCCGAGACGCGTTCTTCGGGTGACATACCAACGCCATCAAACTCTATCATGTGGTCGTCGAGGGTGAAAAGATCCATTACCTCAATGTTACCTCTCTGTACCCGTGGACTAATAAAAACTGTTTCTATCCCATGGGGCATCCCGAGATCTACTACGAATCCCATAGCACCGACATCAGTTCTTACTTTGGTCTGGTCAAATGCAAGATTTCTACCACCCTACGGCCTGCACCATCCCGTCTTACCCCACTGCAGCGGTGGCAAACTCGCGTTTCCCCTCTGTTGAGCCTGCGTGGAAAAAGAACAACCGAAACCGGTGACCGAACGCAGTCACCATTGCAGTCACACCGACGCTGAGCGCTGTCTCGTGGGTACCTGGCCAACCCCCGAATTGCAAGAAGCCATCAATCGAGCTTACATCATTCAGCATGTGTACAAAGTCTGGCACTTCCCGTGCAAATCCAACCAACTGTTCTCTTCCTACTTCAACACCTTCCTCAAAATGAAACAAGAAGCCAGTGGATGGCCCGACTGGGTGGTTGACGATGCTGACAAACGTCAACGCTACGTTCAAGACTACTTGAAAAACAAAGGCATCCAACTCGATCCCGACAAGATCCAAAAAAAATCCAGGTCAACACTCCCTCGCCAAGACGATGCTGAACAGTTTCTGGAGCAAGTACGGACAACAAGGCAACAAGAGCCAAGTCGAAGCCATTTCGTCGCCAGAGCGACTCTACAAGTTGTTGAACGACGTCACTCAGGAACTGCAAACCCTTCGCGTCATGAACGACGAAATGATCGAGGTGGTCCACAAATGCGTCTAGGACGAAGAGATCGTGCAAGTCAACATCAACATCTTTGTGGCTTGTTTCACCACCTGACGGGCCAGGCTCAAACTCTACCGAGAAGAATTGAGTCAACTCCACCCCGAATCAAGTGTTGTACTTCGACACCGATTCCATCATCTTCTCTCAGTGACCCGGCGATCCCACGCTACCCACAGGGGATTATCTCGGCAAATTCACCAGCGAATTGAAACCTGACGATCACATTGTCGAGTTCGCTGACGCTGGCCCCAAGAATTACGGCTATCGAACCCACCAAGGCAAAGTCGAATGCAAGGTAAGCGGTTTCACCCTCAATGCACGTGGACAAAACCAATTGAACTTTGACCTTCTCAAGGGCAACGTCATGGATGAAGTCACCCTTCCCCTGGATGAACCACGAGTCATCCCCGAGCACAACCCCCACAACATCAAATGGAATGCCGACACCAAAACCTTGGAAACAGTCGAAGAAACGAAGCGATACCGAGAGGTCTTCGACGAACGCGTCGTCGATCCCAACACTTTCCTCTCGTATCCCTACGGCTACGAAAAACAGTCCACCATCCTAGACGAAGATCTCAGTCAAGCCCAGGCAGCCCAACTCGATGATGTAGACATGCAAAATGTCGAACTGTTAATGGATCTTGCATAAAACCGTCAATAAAACTGTCTTTGTCATTCCAACCACGGTGACTGTCGACATTTCTGGTTTCCAGTAACGTCATTTCCGGTTTAATGACGTCATTTCCGCTCAACCTCGTTTCCATGTTGGCCGCGCAGTCCTAGACCCGAACTTGACCTATTCCCCTCACGGCCAAAAATTGAAGGCTTGGTCACTAAGCTAGTCACGTGACTCAAATGCGGTTATCTGATTGGTCGAGAGCTGTCACGTGATGTCAATGCTGCACACTGATTGGCTACTTGTCACACAAACCCTCTTTACTTCTAAGACAGCGAAATACACTTGAACTAGCGATAAATTGGATCCTCTGATCTTAGCACAGTAGCCGTGTAACTTCACTTATCACATACGGGGCAAAGTTACTGAATGCTGATTGGCTGAGACAGAGGGCATTTTTTCTTAATCAGGGCACTTTTTTGGTAATCAAGAGGGCATGATTACTTGATGCTGATTGGCTGAGCACGCCTGCATTGAGTTGGTTTCCCGCTTCAAACGGATGTTGAAAAGAAATTTCAGAAACGCATCGCTTCTGAGTTTGATCTAAACACGGTTATTTCATCTTAACGTGAAAGAGAATCAACATGCAACAAAGCGTAGTCTTTTGGTGGAAAAGGAAAAGGATTTTTCCGACTAAAAATGCATTGATTCGCAGCCTGAAAAACGTTTGAGTTGAGACGGCTGGTGTTGCTCGAAGCATAGAATTACAGAACGTCATGGCCGCCAAACTGAAAGTTAATTTCTTCGTTTTGCTTCGGGTCGCCTTATTAGTATTGCAGCTCACTTTATCCGCGTAAAAACAGCGTAAATTTTGTTGGTACGTGAAGTTTTCACAGTGGAAAGGACAGTTTTGGATTCAAGAAGTCATTAGAGTTCGTTTGGACACTTGTTTACGTCTATCATCGATCGAAGAACAAGTAGTTTCACGCCGTTGCAAGCTTCGCAAAACAGGTGAATAAAATTGATTGCTTATAGTTTTGTTTGTAAAGAAATGGCTTTGAGTGAATTGAACCAAGTTGCTGTGTTTTGCTTACCATTATAGTAGGCTCTCCCCGTGTTACTGCTAGCCTGTTAAATAATGACAACCGGCAAACCTGTTTACGCGACGGAAAGACCTTGAACCTTTGTACAAAATTTTGCCCTTTATGTGATAAACAAGTAATCGCAAGTGCTCTCGGGCAATTAAGGATTAATTTCACTTGTATTTTCAAAGTTTTCCAAATTGCCCTCGTCGCTTCGCGACTCGGGCAATTTTGTGAAAACTTTGAAAATACTCGTGAAATTAATCCTTAATTGCCGTCGGCCCCATGCGATTACATATACTAACAATCTCTGACTAAAAGAAGTTGCGCTTCGTTTTTTTATTGCCTATGCTATGTAAAAAAAAAACTAGGGCGTTGTGAGAAACGTGGCGCCCACAATAAAGACTAAAATATTTCCTAACGGCAGAAACTCTAAAACTATTGAGTACGTGCAAAACCACGATTCTAAGAAGGCTTTGATTTTGAAATCACGTACATGGCTAAAATAATAACTGATAATTAATTGGTAGGAAGTTTCAAAGGAAATTGAGAAACGATATAGGCGTTTCAAAACTACAACAATAATGACAATTTTGCAATTGTACTTGTTAGTTAAGTCAGTCAGTCACTCAGTCAGACAGACAGACAGCCAATTGGTAACTAAGCTAGTTATCTAGTTAGTTACTTAGTTATAGTTACTCAGTCAGTCAGTCAGTCAGTCAGTCAGTCAGTTAGTCAGTCAGTCAGTCAGTCAGTCAGTCAGTTAGTTAGTTAGTTAGTTAGTTAGTTAGTTAGTTAGTGCTTGATTAAACATTGTGTGGACGAAAAAATTATTTAACTGCAAATTGCTTCCAGAATGACTTCAAATGAATTCACAACTTCCCAATTGGGCGCATTTTAATAGGAACATATCAGAAAGATTAAGAACATAAAAAAAATGCGTGGGAACAGATTCTGTCCTTCTCGAATCCCTCCCTTCGTCTGTTATGACTTACAATAATTATGACAAATTGCTAGTCCCAATTCAGAATGCATAGTATTAATTTTAACATATCTTATTTTCTCACCCCCTTGTATTACGAAGTGCTTTACATCAGTTCCATACTTGCTAGTAGCCACACAGGTGTAGCTACCTTCCTTGTATAATTTACTGCTTGCAGTGTCTGTTGTGTTCATCAGCACTGTAAAGTTTCGTATCAGTGTTATGTATATGGGAGGGGTTCCAATGGCTGAACATGACACTTGGCTACCTGGCTCTAATCTCACCGCAGCACCTGAAACAATCTTGGGTGGCACTGGTAAAGTAAAGTTTGAATTCAGTTAGTACTGTAATATCTACTTATTGAGAGAATGGGTGGGCCAGACGGGAAACTGTATGCCCTGACCGAGAGCCAAAGATTTCCCTTCTGGCCCAATCGACCTCGATCAGTAAATAAATATTTTGTAGATCATAAATTTTTAATTTAGATAATTAGTTTTTTTTTTTTCACAAACGAAGAGCCACCATGTGGAAGTGTTGTGTAATAAACCTTTTATTATTTTATTATTATTATTATTATTTTATAAACATGTTATGACCACTTTATTTAAAATTTTGAAAATTCTGTTTGAACCTAAATCAGACGCGACTATGAAACATCAGATGGCCGCGCGTGGGACAACTACGAAAGAGATTCCACAATAAAAGCTTCTCATTTGTTTATTCCCTTCGGAATCCCGCAAGAAACTTACAATTCATCAATCGATAAAACAGGCCTACTTAACCTAAGAAAGGAATCTATACTATTAAACTCAAAGAAAAGTAAAAAAGTATTACACAATAAATAACAGAAGGTCAATTTCTCAATTAAAATACTATAATTCTAACGCAAAATTAGAAAGAACAGATTCAATTGGTCTGCGTGTTCAGATGATCTAGAAAAGACACTAAAAAAAGATACTGCTGAGAAACAGTCGTCATTCGGTTTGTGTCCCCCCTTTCACCTCTTTTCTGCTCTTGCTGCCTGCCGGCTTTATAACAGAACAGAGCACAGTTAAGACAATTATTCTTTGTTAATTACTTTAAAAAGAACGACGACTCGAAACTCTCAGTAACTTCTCCCTTGATGTGATTAAGATGAACTCTGTTTTTGTCAGATTTAATGTAAACTGACAACCATCGTTTACTCTAGATATAACATCTGTTTTATTTTTTTTTTAATAAAATAAAACTGCATCGCAGCCAAAGGCTGAATTACGCAATTATTTACAAATACTAATACTTGTAATGTCAATGATTTGTTCCGGCCTCTTTGTGTTTAAAATTTTCAAAATTCTATTTGAACCTAAAGAGGACGAGACTTTGTAACATCTGACGGCCGTGCGTGGGACAACTCCAAAAAAAGATTCCACAATAAAACTTCTCATTTATTTATTCACTTCGGAATTCGGTAGAAAATTTACAATTCATTGACGGGGAAAAACACGGCCCTGTTTTCTTTTTCTTTTGATTTGAAGTGCACAACTACAATTCATATTAACTTGAAATGTTGAAAAAGATAATCATGAGTCGTAAAAATTTGAGTTGAAGAAGTTACTGAGAGGCAGAAAGGTCATTCAAAAGCCGTAAAGGTCAGCAGCCGACCTTTTACGACCTTTACGCCGACCCCATGTTTGGCACACACGAAGGGACTAGTCCCTGCAACAAGTCACGGGGACAAGTCGCCTTGTGTTAACTGGCCATTTTTGCTTCAAAATTTAGTCCAGGGACCCAACTTTGGTCCCTGCGATTAGTCCCATGAATTTAATCTGGTTTGAATTTTTGGCACAAGTCCCTGCGACTTGTTTCTCAAAATGCTTTATGTGAACTGTTCCTGATACAAGTCCATGCGACCAGTCCCTTCGTGGAAATTCTTCATGGGATAGCTGCAGGGACTAGTCCCTTCGTGTGTGCTGACCATAAAGCTGTTCTAATTATTCCTATTTTCATTGGCTACATGCCTATAACAAGCCCACAGCAAGTTGACTCCATAAAGCTGTCAAAAATATGTCAAAACCATCACAACTTTAAAACAATTGACTAAAGTTCGCTTCAAAATTCACTGAAATTGTTCACAAATCTTCATCTCATCTTAAGACTCGATAAACTGTCGCTGTGGTTTCAAGCAACTTGTCGAGCTCTCGGTTCCTCTTAAACAAGGGAGACCTAGTGAATTAATATTAATGACACAGATGTTGGCTCCTGCAGTTTAGTTGTCTGGAAGGACTGTACGGCAACTTTCTTTGTTTTCTTCATGGTGTTTTCTTGTGTACGATAAATTATTTGATGCAGTACCACTGAAAGTTTCGTCTCAAGACCATTTGCCTGTTCAGTTCGAATGTTCACTTCCATAACTCATTTTTAAGAACAAAATTAACCAGGATAGATTTTGCCGAATGCGCTCCTAGTAGGCAGGTCAATACGCATTTCTAGTAGGGCCTTACGCATTTTTCGATCCCTAGGGAATTTAAGAGACCACGATGGCGACGCTGAAGGCATCGTCGATTTAACAACGAATTCACATTTAAAATGTACTTGCGAATCTTGCGATACTCTAATGTCATCTATTTCGTTTTTAAATGTCACAACTATCAAAAAACTAAATCCAAAACCCAGCGGTCAATTTGAAAAAAAAAAAAATTAAAACTAGCCGTTGTGGTTCACTTTCTCCATAAAACGAAGAATTTGGTAATTTCACGTTGTTGTTTTGCAGGGGACGGTAACGAAATGCCCTGGCTAATTTCAAACTGTCCTCACATTGTGTCCCGCGTCTAAGCGATGTGGCGTGTCCGGTTTTAACTGTATATACCTAAACCCCCATATCAAATTAACCGTTATAGAGCTGCCTCAACTGGCGCCTCAACTACCGTAAATCCTCGAATTGGTGCCTCCACTCAAACAATCGCTCATTCAAATACGCGCCCCTCCTATCGGCCAAACTTTATAAAACCGCCTCCATTCGAATAACTTCTCGAAAAACCTTTGTAGATTTCCAGTAAAAATCGCCATTTTTTGTTGCAAAGATCTGGCTGCTGTATAGTGTTGTGTGGGAATTTTGATGTATGGCTGTTTTTTTTTCTGTCTTGTGGAAAAAAAACTGTAACTCTATAACTGTTTTAAGTTTTAGTTGTCATATAAAAACTTAATGTTCTGAGTCTCACTCCCCTTTCCCAGCCGCACAAACCGAAAAGGAAAAAAAAATTAAAAAAATAATATTATTAAAAGACACTTAAATGTTATTATTTGTTAACATCTGTCAAATATTTTTGCTCGCATGTGATTGCTCGAAGCGCGTCACGTGACTGAATATTCCCAGCTAAGATTGTGGAATATCGGAGTATTAGTATAATATACATACATATTAATTATACTAAAACAGTGGATAGTGTTAAACGCGAGCGTTGATTGGCTCGTGAAACTCCGAATATCCTGTGCTACTTACCTGTGAGCAACTCAGGAAAAATGGCGTCCCGGTTTGCATCCGTCACAAGTGAAGAAATCATCGAAATTAATTTTCTGTGGTGTATATTTTTTCACTGTTTTAGTATATACTAAAACAACTATTCACCTCAGGGTCGGTGGCTAGCGTTGGATATTTACCTCCCCGCTTCGCGGTTCGGTAAATATCCACCGCTAGCCACCTCGACTTCTGTGAATAGTTGTTAATTATTCCTAATTTTCAAAACCATGCTAGCCTGCAAAAACAGCCGTCCTTCTTCGCTCTTGACCGTGTGGCGTTTTGCACGAAACGGCGCAACTCGAGCTGGGAGCAAAGAAGGATGGCTATGTTCGCAGGCTAAAACCGCACCTGTTGCGAAACATTTAAAGGATAATAAACACAATAGCCTCCTTGTGGCGCAGAAATATGCTCTATGAAATATGATCGCTTCTTGGAACAGATAATGTCCGCTGACAAATACCCTCCATTTAACAAATTAAATCTAGGCTATATTGTTTATTTATGTTTACAGCTATAACACCGCTATCACCAACACCTTAAATAATACAGCTGAACATAATTTAGAGTTCTCCTTACAGATTCCACTTGATTTAAGTCAAGTCTGAGTGAGACGTAGTCGTAGTTTGGCGAAGTGTAGCCTGTAAGCCGGCCATGTTACATTCGATATACAGGTCTTTTAACGGTTGTTTAATGTGGCAAAGATACTCAATCGCCATCTTTATAATATAACAAACATTAGAAATTAAGAAAAGTACTTACCGTGTAAACCAGCAGTGAAATGTATCAGGAATCCCCTTCTTTGCGCATTAGCGTCTGAGTGGAATTTTATCAATATCTGGTCTCCAGTTAAAAGAATGTTCTGTCCAGTCCTACTGCCACAGTATTTACCAACCATTATTCCATCATTAACAATTTCTAGATAGTCCCAGCTGTGCATGAGAAATGGAAACAATTGGCCGTTATTACACTACTCAGGTACTTCGGGTCATTAACTAAGATAAAACAATCAATCAATCATTCTCAAACTCTTTATAGCCAAGCTTGGTCAGAACCGTGTTCAGAGAATATTGGCACCTTTTTTGGTACGGATTAACTTGTAAATCCTTGGAACACATATATACCAGTGTTGGTTGTTACAATATACCACGGTTACTTTTATTTTCGCATTTTGTTTTATTAGGTATACATCTTGGGGGAAAGTAACAAGCCAAAGAGATGGACAAGATGTCAGGCTGGCAAGGCGGAGAACAGCTTTCAGTCTTTCCTATCCCACACGAGCACAGAAGGTTAATTTTAGATACACAGAGCTTTCAAAATGACTCATCAATCCCTGAAACTAAACGCAGCCGCTAAAACCATGAATTAAGATGGGCTACTTACTATGATGTAAATGCATATAAGGGCCATTTGGTGCGGTTTTAGAATTATATGACGCGCTGCTATAATGCTTACAATTTCACTTCACAACTGTGTTCAGTTGATCGTCATTACCATTCACACAGTGTTCAGTGTAATATTCAATGATTTGGGGTAATTTCCCAGTATTGCATTGCACATCTCTCCTGCGCATAATTTGACGCGTAATCAGCGCGTGCGCATTAAAAAAATGACGGCTTTTCCATTTTTATGGCTGGATCTCGCCACAGAGGTAAATTATTATTATTTATCATGGGTGACGTAACCTCCTTTTGGGTGTTATGCGACACTTTGTCACAATGCTTCATTAGCGGGGCGTCGGTATATATATTGCGATGTCTTTATTTGTATTCATTCGAGTCATACGACCGCCTCTTCGCTTTCTATATAAATTCTGTCGGATACTGAAAACGGCGCTGATTCAATTCTAGAGAAACCTCACGGAGGCTCATCGCCGTCGCAGCAAGATTCAATTTCATTGCCGCCTTCCTCGGTTGCAGTTGAACGGTCATCTGCATCTTCTGATTTACCATCGACGTTCGCTCTCTTCAAGCATTACGTTGATGAGAAGTTGACCGCTTTGAAGCGTGATATCCAAGAAGATTCCTTAAAAAATAGTGATTCTGTCGCTAAGAAGCTAAAGGAACAATCTAAAATATCCTTCAAATTCGACAAAGCAAAGCAGTTCTTTTTCAATTCGGGCCTCGAAGAGAAGGTTCAGTTCGAAGTTGACCGGAACTGTGTGAAATTAAGGACTCATTAGTTAACCAATCGAGATAGCATATTGATGTCGGTTACGTATATATTTAATGTAAGAAGTGACTGACAAGATTAGCTGGTTTAATAACAAACTTCCATTAACAAAATGTGTTTTTTGGTTAGTACAAATTAGTTGTTGTGATCTAAACTTCGGGAGTGGAACGTATTGAACTACAGAAGTCAGTAAACTTGAACTATAGTGTGACTGTTTCGGAATACTATCTCCTGCGGCCGAGGAGTTCAGGAAACGTGGCAACCACGACGTGAGACTGAGTGAGTATAATTTAGTCCTACATTTGAAATTTTCAGGGCAACTTAACTGTACGAAGAAGATGACCGACTACGAAGCCCTCGAATCTACGCTACAAACAAGACTAACGCAACTTGAAATCACACAAGAAAAAACTGGAGGTATCCTGAAAACTGAAAAGAGAAGTACAATAGCAAGACGCATGGAATCTTTGAAGAACACGCTAACAGATGTGGAACACGCGCGGAGAGCAGTCGAAGCCCAAACGATTGCAGCACAAAAACCCACTCAAGAATGGAATGCTGGTGTGGAAGCTAAAGTTGTGCAAGCAGATGAAAATCTTGAAATCCACGAGGAATGGTTGCGCGGGCAGAAACTAAAGCAGGAAACTCATGAGCAAGAAGAGCGAATGCAATTCGAGATCAAGCTACACAAAACCAAACTCAAGCTTCAAGAAGAACTAGAGCAGCAGAAGAATGTAGCCAGCGACACACTCAACACACAAGCTAAGTTACCAAAATTAGTCATCACTAAATTCAATGGAAGTTTTGCGGACTGGCCAAGATTCTGGGGCCAATACTCTGAAACCCTAGACAAGAGCAGCGTACCACCAGTGACTAAATTCAGTTACCTGAGAGAGCTACTGGACCACAAAGTTAAGAAGACAATAGAAGGCTTGCCACACACTGCAGAAGGTTACAGCCGTGCCGTATCCAGTCTTAAGGATAGACTTGGCAAGGAAGGTGAGATAGTCAATGCCTATGTGAAAGAATTACTCGATCTACCTTACATCCCCACACCAAACGCTAGGAAGATTCATGAGTTCTATGACAAGGTCTCTTACTGTGTGCAATCGCTGGAAAGCCTAAAACAACTCCATACAGTTAATGGAATGGCATCGATGACCCTGGAAAAGCTACCGGCAATAAGAGGGAACCTCGTCAGGAATGACCCAGACTGGGAAACCTGGGGTTTCATACTAGTGAGACAATCTCAGATAGTGCAGAGTGTTATGCAGGAGTGTAGGTACGTTTTGAGTCATCTGCTGCCTGTATGTAACTTGTTAGTTCAAGGCCCAAAAATAACTTACAATTACTGTTTGTCAAGACGGTTTTGAATTTTACTGTGGTGTTATACGTTAAATTTCGTTTATTTTATATTCTCGTTAAACTAGCAAACGTGATAATTTTCTTTTTTCAACGCCAACATGTGTAACTTTATACTTTTGTTTTCCTCGTAAAGTTTGTAACATGATACCCTTGTTTTCTCAAAAACATACAAAGAAAAATATGCTCGCTTTTTTTCTGCTGGAGAAAAATGAAATAATGTCAACTTATGAAAAAAAATGGAAGAGGAATGATTTTGTTTCATTCGAGAGGCAAATTTTCATATCATCCATAAACAGTTACTAATTTAATTATCAAATAGTCACGTCGTGTCTCGGAATAGCAAGTTCTTATTAGGTTGCCACCGTCGGTTTTAACAATAAACCAGTGCAAAACACACAATGATATCGATTAATACAACCGTGAGGCGTTTTAACTTGACCGATGTTATATCTTACATCGGTGAATGAGTCCCTTCAAAGACTGACTAAATTTATTTGCGGTTTCCGTAAGTGCCAGAGTGTCTGCAGCAATATTTGAGAAGTTTCTTTTGTCACGACATTACTACTTATGTCGCTAATTCGGAAATGTTTTGGGTCTTTTGGGTGAATACATTTGTGAACTTCTTGTTCTCTTTCATAGGGGAGAAATTATACAAGCGGCTGAGGAGATCCATGAGGAGGAGATCCATTTTAATGAATTGAAATTAATTAATTAAACAAACATTAAAGTTTACACCTTATTGGCATAGTGCCATAGTGCTTTACCGCGGTCAACCCCACAAACCATCCCAATAGTGCACTCTGCACTAAAAACTAACCAAGGCACTTAAGAGGCCCTGACTGAGAAAGCGTGTCAGACCTTGGAAACGGGGGTCGGCCAAATTCAATGAAACTTGGTGAAGACAGTGACCTTGATGAGCTATTACTAGATCCACTTTTATTTGTCTTCGTTCTATCTTCCTTTCACTTTTTCAGGGGGGGTCCTATTTTGGGGTCTCAGAGTACAAAAAAACACCCATATGAGAGGTAACTTTCGAGTACCATTACAATAAATGTAGAATGCTCACAGCATATGTAATGGTATAGGATGTTTGTACTAAGAACCTACTTTTAAATGGTTTATGGCTTTAGGGAATATAATTATTGGGAGGAGATATGCATGACACTAAATTTACTCAAATTTCGACCCCCCTGAAAACACGAAAAATAGCCCAACTTCAAAAAATCATAATTTTTACCTGTAATCCTATTAAGAATCAAGACACACGTCATGAGTTACCTAAGGGCATCTATAATCCAAAACAGTATAGAAAAATTTGGGTCATTAAGATTTGCTGCTTTCCTGGCATCATTATTATGCAACACTTTTGCAAAATGACCTCATTTGCATAAACCTAATTTTGACTTAAAAATCACCGTAAAATCAGTTCTAGATAATTTTTAAGGGAAAGAGAATGTTTCATAAATTTGAAAGTGTGATTTCGTGTAAACAAAATAAAAGGAAAATAAAATTACTGTGCTATGAGTCATGAAAACGCTTTTGGCCAAGCCTGATGTGGGACTTGTAATTAAACTTATACACTACCGGCTATTCAGTTATTACAAAATCAATTAATCATAATATATAGTGATATCTTAACAGTTAAGTAAAGTTTTCCGAAGCAAAATAATGTAAAATATCTTGCAATCATTCCTCATTTTGCCCGTGTTTGTATTGAAGACTGGTTACAATTTGGCACCAGTCTCCATGCGTCGAACAACAAACAGAACTTGCAACAAGATAGTTGAAATGGAAGATGACTTACTGCTCATTTTTACAATAACGCAGACCCTTGTAGTGCTATAAAATAGGCGCTACATGACGATGCCATTGTGTCGCTAATGTCCTGCACGTCGGATATGGGGCCATGGCTCCAAAATTAGTATAAAGGTTTCGGAGCATCGGGCATTAGAGGTTGACCAAAGGCCGAGACAAGTGAGTAAAACATTCTTACAGTGTGACAGGATGTAATCAGCTGCAAACTAGTCAGATTCTTTTATACCAGGTCTTCTTATACATGGTAAAATGATGGTTAATTGACAAGCACAATAACAACGTTTATCTGGTTTTGTCACCAGTTTATTCATTCAATTCCCCTTAAGTTTACTTCAAAATTAGCAAATTACTTTTACAGTTAATGAAAGCGATGAAAACGATCCGTTTGGCAGAAATATTCAAGCTGCCAATTCACCTCCTAAAGCTATTTATGATGGATTTTTACAGCCTAGGATGGCGTAAAGTTCACGTCTTGTACAAAGCTAGAGCGAACGCAACAAGACGTCTCCCTTCGGCTTCACATAACGGCGATGAAACAAAACAATCCTCAGTCCCTAGCAACATAAACTCTCTCAGTCGTCGCATTCCTTAAAATTTACATACCCTTGTCCAAACTGATGTATAGTGATTAATGATCAAACTGGCTGACAAAGCTCCTCGAATCAGCGTACTCTCAATATCCTACTGAATTGCGTGACGAACGAAAGCAGCCTTGATCCCATGGGGTGTCATGTTACCGACCGGTAAAAGCGTTATAAATTTCTCTTGGCAATGTTTGCATCAGAAGAGAACCAAATACCCGTCATGCTATATTAATAAACCCTTATTATACCACAAATTATTTGCTCGTTGGCACTCTATCGATAGGTATAGCTAGTAGTAAAGTCTTACCAAAGGTTTACCAAGTTTAATTATGGTGTAACCAGAACAATTTATGAAAGCTAACCATTTCGAGCCGGCCTTATGGTTGGCGAAATGGTGCAAAATTCACAAAGTTTATATTCATTCACATTCAATGCTTTTATTGTTATTCACGAATATATCTATTCACATTCAACAACCGAGTTACGTTCAAGAAATATATTTATTCACATTTAACGGTGTATTTCTTATTCACGATTATATTTACTTACATTTACGAGATGTCTTCATTCACATTCAACGCGTTATATTCGTTCACATTCACGATCGAAATATTCATTCAACATTTTCTGCGCACCACCTTTGCGCATCATTAGGTCCTAGCTCCCGCTCTATAATTTCTGAACGCAACATGGCGGACGGAGGGTAACTAAAGACGTAAGACCCCAAACACAAGTGTTACATGGGCTAAACTGGAGCTATGGACAGAGTTAAGCTTCATTATAATTTTTATTACCCCTGAAGACGGTTTACGTTAGTAGCCGAACCGTTTGGAGTTTAAGAGTGGCTGACTCTTAGGATCGAGAAACGCCAGTCAACGACCCATTTGGCAAATCGCTCATATTTTGCCCAAAGATACCCTTAGGTGACCTAATTCTAAAAATCATATTTAAAGGTTCCAGCGAATTTTTATTTTTTAGAAATTCGCGAAAGTTTAAAAGCGCGGTCGAAGTGCGGTTTTTCGTGTAATAAAATGACCGACATAAGGTGCGAGGACGAAGCGCTGCTAAGGTCTTAAAATAAATTCAATTGACTTCAAACTTCACACAAATGTGGAACAACCATTCTAATATATTTTTCGTTTTAAACTAATCTCAGATATGTTTATCTAGTGGTTTTCCGAACCATTTTAAAAACACCTCTCAAGCGTGTTAAAAATGGCGGCAAAATATAGGTCATGTTTAACAGCAAAAAAGTACATCTGGTACCTCACTTTTCGATTATTTTACTTTACAGCCTTAAAATATCATTATTAAACATATACCATGCCAAGTTTCATGCTCGAACTCCCATTATTTCCCTCTGAGAAATTCGAAAATCTATGTAACATACTCAGCTCAAAAGACACATGATATATTCGCGAAATGAGTTAACAATTTAAATTAATCAGTTTGATTATAAAAATTAGGCCTTGGGAAAGATCCTTTTGACTGTAGTTACCAGTGTGATCAAGTGAAAGTCAAATTTCAAGCTCCAAATTCCTCTACTGAGGCAGTATCATCAACTGAAATTTGCGAGCGCTTATGCAAATCAATCGACAAGTTAGCGCCAAACATTTCAAACGCAAATTCCCTTTATCTCTTAACACCCTGTATTTTATCTATTTATACAATTAAGGAATAAACGAAAGACCGTGTAAGTCTAAATCAGTTCACAAAAGAGGTTTGAACTACCTGAAGTTAACTGCGAACAAGAAGTCGTGTGAACTGTTCATCGTTTTATGCCTATCGTATACGGTTCGTCGTGTTATTCGGTATGTGGCTATGGTGGAATGCTTGACGATGTACAATGACAATATACTTCTACCTTAACTGTAGCTGATGCTCAAAAGAGTGGTGTTAGACTGTAGATAAGCCTTTCCTACAACAACCTCCTCGAAAAATAATTGTGTATGGAAAACATGATATGGCAAAATTGTTCGACCGCAAACAACTTCACAATATTCATAATGATTCATTACGCACTATAACTACTGGCCTTAGAATAACAAGAGACATACCCAAATGCCGTCCATATACCTTACTGGTAAACGGCCACAAAATAAGGGAGCAATTCCTGAGCCATTTACTGGGAGTAATTTCTAGATACATATTTTCATGAAAAGTGTTTTTGTGAAGTTGACATTTGAGCACCGAGAAAAATGTCACGCAACCCCACCGCCGATTTTTTTGTCTTTGAGGAGTGGGTAAGGGATGTGTGGAAGAGGATTAGTTCATTCTATTATATTTTTTAAATAAAATGCAGTATAAGTGGATCATAAATAAGTCAGCTGCTTCTTTCAAAAAAATTCGCAGTCCGCGAGATCTATTACATGTTTTCACATGTTACAGAGTGATGAGTTTCTGAAGGCGAGGCTGCGCTGCATCTGCGGGCAGTGTCAGAAACCAATTACATTAGAGCATCTATCTTTAAGCTGATAAATAGGTAGAATGATCGCTGCAGCGAATTCGGCCATTACGGTTTTTCCTTCAAAGCATCTTCCTCCTCCTCCTCTCTCTCCTTCTCTACAAAAATATTACGACCCTCCCCCCTCCCCCCCCCCTCCTCAAAAAGAAAATAGTGAGGCCTTGGAGTCGACCGGCTCATAGTGCCCAGAGCTTATCCCGGTTTCTGTAGCATGAAGCTGCTAGGAGTATTTCTACCCCCTCTGGACGGGACGCTAGTCACTTCCCTCCAATTTGTTAGGTTTCCCCAACAATTCGCCGGTACCCATTTAGACTCCTGGGTGCAGAGTCGCTTTGAACACAATACAGTGTCCCTGGCCAGGGCTCAAGCCCGGACCGCTCGATTGCGCTCCAGGGACGAGTGCACTTACCGTTAGGAAACCGCTTTCAGTTCTCCAGAGACAAGTGCCTCTCTAAAGTAGACAGCCTCTGAAAGACACGAATGCAGCCGCTTTGAGGACAATTATACACTCCTGCTGCATAGCCACTATCCATGGAAACATCAGCAGACGCTTCCATGGTCACAAACGTTGATAATGGCACCTATGTTGTGTCGCAGTGTTTGTAATTTTTTTAGAAAATGACCTGAAGTGTCCTTCAGAGAACGATGCTGCCAGTCCAACCCGACTTTCCTTTGTTTTGAAAGTCCCACTGCTTCATTTGCGTCCCAGCGTAATTTATTCCGTACCATGTGACCGGATCCTACAAAGGGCCTATTTCAAATTTAAAAGAAACCTTTGATCATTAGCATAAAGCTAAATAATATCATTGTAACAACATCGTCAGTTCATAAGAATAACACAGAGGCCTAGTAGGGTAAAGCGTAGGCACGATCTACAATCCCTCCACACAGTGGTTCACTAGCAAGTTGACTGTCCCGGCCACGCCCATCTAGTAGTATGCACTGTAAATCCCGTGTGTATGGAAAGAAAACTTGAGATTCTATTAGATACGATTAGCATTATAACCAGTTCAATTGCGTGTTGGTAAACGCTTAATATGTTCAAAACGCTTTTCTGGTTTAACTGTTTTTCTACTTATCCACGGTTAACAATTTTCCCTTTGAAAATGGGGAGGAAAAAGGGTAAACCCCGGGAACGAGGTAGCATGATCAATGCAATACGCGCAACAACAGGTAATAGACCCTTTGCATAAATGGCGCCTAAATTTGAATAACAATACTTGGTACATCCTTAGCCTCACGTTCATGTTTCAAGACAAAGGAAATTTCACATGAGGCTATGGATGTACCAAGTATTGTTATTCAAATTTAGACGCCATTTATGCAAAGGGTCTATTGACTCAGCGGAACCGAGTGATACTTCGGGAGTCATCTGCTGTTTCAATGTTGGCGTTACGAGAGACCAGGTAGTCCTACACGGCACACCGATATCTGAAATTTCCGGGAGTATCCCCTCCCCCCTGTAGCTACAGCTAAAAGCCATTCAAGAACAAGAAATAATTGTTCCTGGCTAGTGCAACTTTAAAAATCTACTGTCACTGCTTTAAACTTTTAATCGGTTTATGTAAATCGTGAAATGTTGATCATTTGCGCAAGAGTAGTGAAAGCGTGACTGGGCTGGTCATACAGTTGTGTTACACTTTTACCGAGTCTCGAATATCAGCGACGCAGGACGGTTGCCGATATTTTAAAAACAGACTCATGTATCTCGTTTCTTACAGCAGAAAGCTTAGGCTCTTTAATACAATGTGGAGTGGTATTGAGGGGAATCAATGGCTTTTAGGTATGTTTCCTGTAACATTTTCGGATGAAATTAGTCACATTTTAAAACATTTTGTTTATTTGTTTGGGTCTGACCGTTTCACAGTTTTCACTTGTTTCCAATTTACATAGGCGCAATTTATTTCAAACTTTTAACTTACGCTTTTGATGACCTCGGTTTGATTTTGTTGTTTTACCGGTAATTCATTGCCGGATTAACCTCTCGAATTCTTGAGCTTGAGCCGAGATCGGCTGATTGCCAAATTAGAATCAGTAAGGGCACCATTCTAATTTGCTTCAAGACATTTCAACTCGATTAATTTTAAGTCTTAGCTTTTAACGTCCTTAATGCTAACTTGACAGCTTTCCAAGTTGACTCATTATTGTGTCTTAATGAACTCAAAGCGCTGTGGTAAATAGAACATTAAGTTTCCAGGAAATTAAATCTCTTGCGTTTGTAGTGATAACCATTCACGGTGTTGTTTACGGGAACACACGCGATGACAAACTAGATATGATGGCAAACACGAAATTAACTGACAAAGTTAAAGCGTTTCTAAAACGTCTAAAAACAGTTTTTATGTAGTGGAAAGTATGTTTCTATGATAGCAGTGAATTGACGGGATTTTTAATTAATGACAACCTTTTATTTTCGCCATTGAAATTGATTTGTCTCTTGTTCGTGTATAACATTGTGTCACTTGCGCCCAACACATTGACATAGATTTTCGTTTTTCTCAAAGGGAAATACTGCGAGTTCGAGCATGAAAATTGGCATGGTATATGTTTAATAATGATATTTTAAGGCTGTAAAGTAAGATAATCGAAAAGTGAGGTACCAGATGCACTTTTATGCTGCTAAACATGACCTATATTGTGCCGCCATTTTTAACACGCTTGAGAGGTGTTTTTAAAATGGTTCGGAAAACCACTAGATAAACATATCTGAGATTAGTTTAAAACAAAAAATAAATTAGAATGGTTGTTCCACATTTGTGTGAAGTTTGAAGTCAATTGAATTTATTTTAAGACCTTAGCAGCGCTTCGTCCTCGCACCTTATGTCGGTCATTTTATTACACGAAAAACCGCACTTCGACCGCGCTTTCAAATTTTCGCGAATTTCTAAAAAATAAAAATTCGCTGGAACCTTTAAATATGATTTTTAGAATTAGGTCACCTAAGGGTATCTTTGGGCAAAATATGAGCGATTTGCCAAATGGGTCGTTGACTGGCGTTTCTCGATCCTAAGAGTCAGCTATTCTTAAGACTTTTTAATAGCTTTTAACCAGTGTAACATTTTATATTATCATTATAAAATAACTAAGATAGTACGCCACGCTCTGATTGGCCGAGAGGCGTGTTTGCATGAGAGTATGTAAACATGGTTGTCACGTCACGCTTTCTGTGTTTCCCCGGGGACAATTTAAAACCATTTCAAAGCGGATAGTTCAACTCTTAAGTACAAACATTAAGGAATTTAAATGAAGAAAATTTTTCCAAGTTTTGATTTGGGGATTGACCATCTCTTTCCCTCAGACCCGTGGAAAGAAAGCAAAAGAAAGAAGAACAACAGCCCTTTGCATGCCTCGATGTTAGTGAGCTAGACGACCTTGCCGAGGGAGCTCAAGCGAAGACAACAAAATATTATGCAACAAAATACACAGTAAACGTTTTACAAAATAATTTTTGCATTTAATTACTACAATAAAATTCTCAAAATCACATTCTGTTTTTTGAAAAAGATGTGAAATGAAATTAAACGCCGACTAAGCTTATATGCTACAATCTGCGAAGCGAAATCTGTTCAAATCAAATTTTACACGGCCGATCGGTTGCCGTGTTTTGGCTGTCAAATGTTCAAAAAATGACCACTAAAACTTGGAAGAATGTACCAGACAGCTCACCAGACTGGTGGATTTAATGCCCTTCGACTTAACTGCATTAACTCAAACTTGCCTGCTTGTGCTATGATTCCAAACCAGCAAAACTTCACAAGGCACGATGAGCGATTCAGCTTCTCAACCGTCTTCTCGGGCTGCCAAATCGGGCAAGTTTGCATCACTTTCAAGAGCGATCAAGTACAGTGGTTTTATCTTGAAGTTCTTTCCATACAGAGTCGTAAATCTTTTAAACATTTCTTCTGTTTTCACCGAACTTTAGGCATTTCTCCCAAAGATTTAGAAGGATTCAAAGCTGATATCGCTTTCATTTACACGGCGCTCGCTTGCTTGCTGGCGATTTTGCCACAAATTTTGATTGTTGTAACGCGAAATTTCATTGGTTCGTGCATTATCAGATGCGCGTTTTGATTGGTTAGTTTGAAAGATGATCGTCTAGAGCGTGTAGTGAGAAAAGCTTTTTGGATCAAGAAGTCAATAAACAAAATTTCTCTTCATTTGTCGAATTAATTTGAGAAATATTTTATAAAAGCAATAGAAACTTTTTTTCCTGTGTTTTGCATAGCCTGATATAAACACTCGAGGGGTTGAGAGAATTCTCGACAGTTATGCAACCCTCGACTTCGTCTCGGTTTGCCTAATCTGTCCCTCGAATTCTCCCAACCCCTCTCGTGTTTATATCAGGCTATGCAAACACGGAAAAAGTTTCTATTGCTTAATGGAACCACCTGGCTCTCTTTCTACGGCCTGCCACGCAGGCTACTTATCACCTAAAATGTTTTACGGTCACGCCATGTTCATAGGTAACAGTTAGAAAGGAGCGAGATGTTTATATCTTTCCCCGGATTATCGCTGTCGCGTCCGGTGCATCATGAAAAACTGACTTCAGTTTGAAAAACATTATATCGACTCTGTCTTTCTATTTCTTCCGTGATATATTCGCCAGCAAATGTGTCGGCTTATATTTTAAAACTTGTTAGTTTTTCATCGTTTGATCGACGTGACAGCGATAAAACGGAGAAGACAAACATCTCGCTCCTTTCAGCATGGCGGTTGCCTATATGAACATTGCGTGACCTTAAAACATTTCAGTTGATAAGAATTAATACGAGTTTAATTTTTTTTTTTTAAATTTCGAGGGGTCTGAGGTCTGCGTTTTCGCGACACAGTACAAAGAAGGTGTCCCGACACCAAGGGATACAAATGATCTCGACGAGATTGTCTAGTTAACTTATCGAAAATTATCGAGAAGCCTGAGCTTAACTCTGTCCATAGCTCCAGTTTAGCCCATGTAACACTTGTGTTTGGGGTCTTACGTCTTTAGTCACCCTCCGTCCGCCATGTTGCGTTCAGAAATTATAGAGCGGGAGCTAGGACCTAATGATGCGCAAAGGTGGTGCGCAGAAAATGTTGAATGAATATTTCGATCGTGAATGTGAATGAATATAACGCGTTGAATGTGAATGAAGACATCTCGTAAATGTAAGTAAATATAATCGTGAATAAGAAATACACCGTTAAATGTGAATAAATATATTTCTTGAACGTAACTCGGTTGTTGAATGTGAATAAATATATTCGTGAATAACAATAAAAGCATTGAATGTGAATGAATATAAACTTTGTGAATTTTGCACCATTTCGCCAACCATAGTCGCTTAGACCTAATGACTAGAGATCAGTGTCTGACCCAGCAGCTTATCTCTGCCTAATTAAATAGGGTGTCGTTTATCTACTTGTACCTGTTTTTGTGTCACGAAGTGTCTCACCATATTTTGGAGTATCCATTCTAGCCAATAACCATTTACAAATAAATACCTGCAGAAAGGTGCCACAAATTGAAAATTAAACAATACACAGAGCTGTAAACAGGACATCTTCTTGCCGGAATTTGTGAATGTGTTACTGAAATAACCACAAACATTTTGGCTAAAGAATCAAGCTTGGTATGGGTCAGAATACTAAAGTTGCTTTGTAACATTAATAACCTAAAGTTAAAATGTGTGCTTTTTAGGAAAGGTAATGAAGCAAAAACTGGCCATTTTTGGAAATCAAAATAAACAGAGCTCACGTCTTGTACAAAGAGCGGACGCATCAACACAAGAGTTTTATTTTTGCAAACTTCACAGAATTCTAGGCTGTAAAATCAATCATAAATAGTTTTAGGAGGTATATTGGCAGCCTGACTATTTCTGCCAAACGTATCGTTTTCACCAGTTTCATTAACTGTAAAGTAATTCGCTAATTTTGAAGCAAACTTATGGTGAATTGAATGAATAAACTGGTGACAAAACCGGATAAACATTGTTATCATACTTGTCAAGTATGCATCATTTTACCATGTATAAGAAGACGTGCATGGTATAATAGAATCTGACTAGTTTGCAGCTGATTGCCCCGTCACATTGTAAAGGCCGGTACACACACGAGGGAGCTTGCTCCTGAAACACGCTCCCGAAACACACTCCCAGGTAAGTACCCCAACCAGTACACACGAAGGTCACGACGAGGGAGCTGAATGATGAAACAACCCGATTGGGGCATGGGAACAGGTTGCTATAAATCCAACATGGCAGCGAACAGCTCTGGATTGAAAAAGAAAAAACTGGCTCTTTTAATGATGGTGATGCTTCAAGATGAAGAGGCTTCTTCTAAAATTGTTTCAAGAAAAGTGTGGGCATGCAAATGGCTTTTACGGAGACCAGAAAAGGGAGTCTCTTTATACACTCTTCAAGGACAACTAACCGTTGGAGGACTCTGGGGGCTTTCTACAATTCTATGGAGAATGCCATATAGGAACTTTCATTCGCTTCTTTTATTCTCCAATTATATGCAACAGAACTTCCTCTACGCCTTTGGCTGCCATTTTGAAAGTCAGTTTGCATATGAGTCGTGGATGGAAAAAAATAA
>JAHPZR010004952.1:0-12247 GCA_019787425.1 Platygyra sinensis
GGAAAAAAAAATAAATAAATAAAAAATAAATGAATATTCCGAGATATGAACATTTTACACATAAGATTAATAAAACCCATATCTTGTGTGTCCTTTGTGATTTGTGGTGATCTCTGCTGTTTATGGGCTTTCTTTGCCATGAAGGGTATAACAGTGATGGCAAGGAGAGCCTAAAATGGTAGACATCACCCAGAATGAGAGAGTTTTATTGGTCTTTGGTGTAAAATGTTCATATTTCGGAATATTTAGTGTTCTAAATTGAAAAAAAAAAAAAAAAACATGTTTCAACATGTTTTTTTTAAACTTGCGACCACTAATTCAAACAAGAAAAGACAATATTCTTGACACAGGGAGATCGTAACTTGGCAAACAATCTAAACTTTTTACAACACCTTAACCCTTTAAATTTTTAGATTTATTTCAACTTTCATGAGCTTATTAAAATTTCAATGTGAGGGCAATTCATACCAATGTGCATTGATTAACTTTAAGTTCGTTTATCCTTATTATTTATTAGTCTAATAGCTTGAAATGTGCACCAATGTTAGTCCAATTGTAGTACTACTTGTTCCTGCAAACAGCTATAAAAATGAGTGAAACGCTCATTCTTTACGATTTTTGTGTGGGATTGCTCCCACACAAAGTCTGCAGTGCCAGCGATATTTTTTTTGTTTATTTCTTTATTTATTTGTTTGTCTATGAGAGAAAAGTCCTCAACACGTGGTTTCTAGTTTGGCTGTGTTGACATGAGAAGACTGGGTTCCAGTATACTGTGTCCTCTTAATGTTTTGTGGACGGCCATTTCTTTTTTACCAAGGTGTGGCTCTATTGATATATCCGATATAAGACCCCCATATAATATTGGGTTGAGTGTATGACATCATCAGCCTGCCATCTGCATATTTTACAGAAATTTTAAATTTAAATATCTCTGGAACTAAGGCAAAAGGTAAAGTGTTTTTTTTTCTTTCATTGAGTTCTATGTGATACAGCTAAAAAATAAATTAAAGTAAATTTACGATTCCTCCTACACTGTACCAATAGTGTAGCAGCTCCCGTAAGCTTGTAATTCTATTTGTTGTCATTACGGCAGCTGTTAATGTTTTGTGGCTAGGGGGCATTGTTTCTGTTGTTTGTTCTATTGTACTCTCAGAGGGTTGCAAGCCACTCATGTGAGACCTTACAAGAGCTGCTTCATCGCCCCACTGTACACTGGGTATATAGTTTTGTTGCTTTTAAAATTTGAAATAAATTTGAGTTTAAGCTCTTACAAAATCATTTGTATGAAATATCAATTACTACATTTAACAATCCTCAAGTTAGTTTTTCCCGAGTTCTTTGAAAACTTAAATTTTTGTTTTCCCCTTCTCAAAGTTTACAACGTGAATCATATAGCATTTACTTGACATATGTGGTCATGTGACTGACCATGCCCTAAATTGAAAGAAATATGATCCTTCAAGTTACAAGATGTAAACCTACTAGAAAACTCTTGCTTTATCTTTCAAAAACTTTACCTTACCTGGGTATATGTCATTCTAAACGGGGATTTCGAAAATGTTTTATTCTTTAGTCATTATTTCCTATTTTTTGCCTAGTCCCAGTCCCTCTCCAATTGATATACGTTATAATTGAAAGAAAGTTAAAGCCACTCGCATAAATAAAAATTGTTCACTCATTACAACTGTAAACTATTGTAAATTTGGATTCAAATTGAAGTTAACAATTGGGTATTGCAGGTCACGTGACCAAGGAGCAAAGTTCTTAAACCAAAAAAATAAAAGCTTCTTTCCAGTACTTCACCCTATGCAAATTTATAAGTGTTAGGTTAAATTTATTTTAAATTAGCCCACCCCCTCCAAAATATAGCTAGAGTCATTCCTTAATTCACTTGATGACCTCTCCCCCCTCAGACATCTACAGGTCTCAGGTTTATAAAGGCAAACAAGCCTCTCAACCACGACAAGATAGGACTACTGAGAGAGGAAAAAATTAATAATGGTTTCCCAGTCCTCCCCTTGCCGTATCAAACGGCAAGAGTTCTACCCAGAGACTGAGCATGTTTGTGGGGCATTCCCCGGGGGGTTGGTTACCCCAGCTCATGTTTGATCCCTGACAAACTGCTCAGCCCCCGGAGGGTATCATCCAGTTACCGGCTGGACTCATTGTGGCCAGGAACTATTTACAATATTTACAATTTTCTGTACAATTAAAATATTTACAATTTTATATACAATTTTACTTACAATAAACAAAATATTTTAGGTTTTTATATGAAACAATTCTATTTACACAATTCTATGTACACGAGTTCAGCTTGGCTGAACTATGCTATCAAATATGAACTTCTTTTTGGCTTTTCTCTTTTTTAAGGAACGCAACAGCACTACAAATTTAACAGAGCAACCACTCAGCAATGAGGGCTCTCCAGTTCAGAGCGACACAGTGTAAAAGCCAATAATTTATTCTATTTTGTTCACCACATGGCGTTCATCACGTACAAGTTAAAAAAGGTTTCTTCTAGATAATTTCAACCTTAGAAGCCAGCAACTGGTCCAGAATTACTTTCTTTATACTTACAAATGTCCTGACTTCTATCTCCGAAAGATTTGGCCCCAGATTTTGGCAAATAAAGATTTCGCCGACGGGAACAGCCATCACTCCTTTTCGCATGATTTTCGCATACTAATTTGCTGACTTGACAAAACTCTCCCGAGGGGGGGATATGACAAAAAGAGCTGAAAATTGGGCAATGATGAGATCATTCTACTGTCCAAATTTGGTGAGAATCGAAAGTAACGCCAATTTTCTGTCATGCTTTCAATGCTCGGTTATTGGAGTAACCAGATTTGGTGAGCCGGTAGGGAAAGAGTTTAAGGCAGCAGCGGAGTTAACCTTTGCTCTTGTATAACTGGCTGCCAATGAGGTTTTTGGTGGCAATTTCTTAATTATGTCCAGGTAAAAGGGCCCAACATCATCAAGACCAAACATTTGCAAAATTTGCTGGTCACCAGACCTTCCAGCTTTGATTGCTTCCTGAATACATGCGAGCCTATCCACATTCTTTGTGTCCCCAATGGTTGCCAACCACTTTCTTAAACAGAGGAAATAAACCCCATTGTGCTTAAAATCTCATTTCCTGTATAATTGCAGTGTAGGCGCTTTTTCATTTTGAATCTAGCAGCGTAATCTATAATCTCCAGTAGGTATTTCACTGACTGCTCCAGGGTGGTTCTCCCCAGGTTTTTTCCAACCACACACGAATCTTGCATGCTGTAGCGTAGTGGTTTTTCATTCTCTTCAAACGAATTGGAAATGTTTCAGTTGCTTGTGAAATGGGGATTTCGCTAAGTCCAAGTTCTGCTAGTGCCTTAGGACACATTTCCTTTCCCCTTTTCAAAGTTTCCAAGAACCTATCCATGGTTAGTGGCCGATAAACTATGACCAGGAGACAACGCTGGTATCATGATTAGATGATTAGATGTTTTCAGACAATGATGATGATGATGAAAAGACGTTTATTTTACAATGATGAAGATGATGATTAGGCACTGACAAAACGATGATAAAACGATGAGATAAGCCAACCACGAAATGAAAACCTGGCAATGAAGTTTCCAGTACGTTACAAATTGCAAATTCAACACATCAAATAAGTAGGCCACAAGTGGCAACCTGGACTCTGCAAAAGCCTGCACACAAGCAACCGAGTGTAATCAGACGAGAATATCAGAGAAAAAAGTTAAAACTTTACGTGAAAGCAAGGTGAGAATTTAACTGTCAGTATCTCGTACACAATGTAATCTTACAATGTTTCTTTTCACCAGTGGTTATGTCTTAGATGTAAAAACTTAACCTGCAAATATCAAGTTGAGCGGTTGTAATCTCAATTTTTACTTGCTGTTCTCTCTTTTGAAAGAACAGCAAGAGATTGTAGTGAAACCTGAAACCAACAACCTGTACAGAGAGCCCTTGACACATTCTATAATATTTCTAAGTTTCAATCCCAGGCTCGATAACCTCCAAGAGCTCTAAGCAGTTAAAGTTTAGCCTTGTTTTCATGTAAAAACCAGCGCCGCAAAGGATACTAGGGTAATTATGTGCAAAACTTTAGACGCTAATAACTCTGCCAGGATTTTATCAATTGCAGCAAAATTTGGCACGCATGCAGCCTATGTGAAAGCTTAACAGACGCCACAATTTGCTGGCCAAATGGTTAAAACCTCGCAAAGTTATTAATGTGTAAAATTTTGACACAAATGACGTCATAACTAGTTAACAAAGGAACCAATTTCAAACAAAACAACACCAAACGGTTCCTTACAACAAGAACAACCATAATGTAACGTCAAAACATCAATATAAGGTCCTGAAGTTCTAATAACGAGGCCCTTGAATAACATAATGGTCAACAGTGCACCTTTACATTTTGCCATAGCTTGCGAAGACCAACCGTGTTCTACGGGATGAAGATGTTCAAGAAAGGTGCCCGAGCACCTTAAACAACTCTTCCGATAGTTGGATTGCCTCTGCTCAGTGTTTTAAGGGTGTCAAATTGCCAAAAAGACGGAGCTCAAAAAACGTGTACTAACTAGTTCGAAGATCTTGAAAAAGGAGACGTCATGTAATGTGCACTGGAATTTCCTTTGTGCCAGGTCAAATCCAAAAAAATTCATAAAAAATTCCCAATGGGCCATTTTCTACACGGTTTTCACTAATGAAGAGGTGAAGATCTCCGCATTACTGCCATGACAATCATGACGTCTTGACTTAAAGAAACCTCATGTAGTATGTACTAAAATTTCCTTCACAACAGGTCACTAGAAAAAAATAAATAAAAACTCTCCAATGGTCAGTTTTCTACGCAGTTTTCACCAATGAAGACGTGATTTCTGCTTTACCATTATGAGCTTATTTTGGGCTTACTTTGGGTTTATTTTGGACTTATCTTGGCCTATCTTGGCTTATTCGGTTGACTTCCGGTTAAGCTGTTAACTTCTTGTAAGTTACTCATTTGTACCTTAATACAACGTTTGGGCTCCTGGCATAATGAAACTTGCAGTAAAGATAGAGACTAAGCAAGGCTACATGATGGCGAGTGAATCAAGTCGTCAAGTAAAAACCTGAATTTATTTCGATTTATTATGTAATGATGCCCAACTATACAGTACTTAAATTTGCACCAATTTGCTTGGCCTGCACTGGTGGCAGAGTGGTATCCTGTAAAGTATGTCATGCGATCGTTGGGCTGTGACGATCTATTGCCGGTGCTTCTTCGTCTCCGGGTGGTTTGTCTACAGCCCTCTCCTCTGTCTTTAACCACTCACCCGGGCGGGCAATCCATCCTTTCTTTTTATAATAGATGCTGGCTTTTATTAAATTACTACTGATTTTTCTTATAAAAACCATGAAGGTAAGGTACTGAGGGACGCAGTTCAAAGCCCACACGGCTAAAATCACTTTTTTCTTTTCTGCTATTTTTATTTAATGTAAAATGACGAGTTCTATTAACTACCTTTTTTGAATTAAATGTTTTTAAACTTTTTAAAAATATATATCTATACATTTCAGATGCGGATGGCCGCCATCTTGGATTTTTGTCTAAAGGGATGTATAGGCCTTTTGGTCAAAATTTTGAAAGTGTCCAAAACACCATCTTTTACCTAGTATATCGCAAAAATAGTTCTTTTCGCTATTACCTAAGTAAAAGAAAGTCTTTTAGATGCTTTTAAAACTTTGACCCTTTAAAAATATCAAAGATCAGAAGTGTTTTCCAGAGGTTACATTTTGGGGATTTTGAAGGATTTTTGGGGTGACAAAGACGTCCACACAAAAAGTCGTAACAAATTCAAAATTAAGCATTATCTAACAATTTTTATACCAATTAAAAGCTTATTTAACGACCAATACCTCAGTTGTAGCTAAGGTTAACAAAATCTTGAGGTTGCCATAAGAAAACTAATAGAAAAATTTATTTCTCGAAAAAATCATAGGTCTTGTCACTTCAAAAAGCTTTAAAAAATTCCAAAAGGCAGATATGAAAAAACCAACTGTACCACCACAAAGAACAACTCTTAAGCATTCTAGAACACTAAAGAAAAGAAGATTCCACGGGAAAAAATTAATCTACAATTGTTTTAAAAATCAACAGTCAAAAGTGAGGGCAATTTTCACCCAAATATGAGGGCAATTCAGACCAGAGGGCATTTGACACCTCGGTTGAGGGCACTTCATACCTGAGGGCAATTCACACCCCAAGTGAGGGCAGTCCAAACCAAAATGAGGGGGCTTCGTACCATGACGCTAAGCTTGACCCATAACCCTGTCCCCAAACGCCAACCCTAACCCTGTTCCGTAGGCCTAACCTTCAACGCTAACCCTAGTTTCGAGTGGTAACCCTAACCCTAACTCTAATAAAACTGGGAACTCTTAACCCTAGGAGTTAAAGTCAGCATTTGAAAAAACTTAAAAGAAAAACAACGCTAATAGTATTGTGCAACAAAGCAGTTCCAAAAGATGCGGACTGTGACATGCAAGTGTTTTGCATACTTTATTTCTGGAATGCGCAACAAATGAGGGGAAATAAGTGCAAGACAGTTTTCTACAAGTATAAACAAATTGGCATGCAAACTTTGAAGCTGTTTTGGCCATTTTCGATTTTAGCAAAAAATCTAGGGGACGTCCTTGCACGTGGCCTTTCAATTAATGTCCACAACACTTGCAAACATATCACAACGTGTGTGGGACTTGCTGGGCCACCATGGACATTTTCTTGCTTTGGTACAGAAGGTTGGAATGGCACCGTGATGAAGCTCATACATGGCACCCATCATGTAGCAATACAGGTGATACTGAAAGCAAATAGCTAAAATAGAAAGAATTAGCTATTAAGATTTACCAGCATTGAGCATGTCAATGAATTTACACCTGCCAAAGGCAGGTGAAAATTGATCTGTGATTATGTTACATGGCCAAATCATATGTGCAGAAACAGCTTGAAGGACACTTGTCTACTGTAACAGTTGTTTCTGAGAGTTAATGAAAAAACTGGCCATTTTTTTCATGCCTTGATGCTACGTGTTCCAAAAATCCTCAAGAAATTTGTTATGGCTAGCCCTCTGTGATAAAATTCATTTGATATCTATCGTAGCTTTGCAGAAGCATTTTGTTTGACTTAAGCCTCAAAGTAATGATTTTAGCACAAAATTGACCTAAAACAGCGAAATCCTTGTGACACTGCTCCTTTAAATTCACTATAAACAGTGAATGAAAATTTATAGCCTTCCATACTATATTTGGAAGGACTACCTTGGGTGATAGTTTTTTTTTATTTACATTTGACTAATACCCACAACATCTCCTCAAACCACCCAATCTAATACTTAAAATTTTTTGCCAAATAAATATCTTCTGTGTAGATATCTGTGTAATATATTGTGGTGTTAATTATAAGGTTGTTGCTGCAATCAAAGCCATCAGAATGATCAATCTTGCTGAAAAGAGCAATGTCCCAAAACAGGTCTTCAAATGTAGCTCACTTTATGCAGAGTATCAATAGACCAGCAAGGTTAGTACAGAGAGCGATGTTTTCTCGATGTGTAACATACAGGGTAGGAAAAAAGAAAATTTTTCTCTTGTAATAATCTCATGGTTGATTGTAACTGTTTATGTATAGTCTACTTGTTGTTGCATGCCATGTGCTGTGACTTCTTTTGCTTAAGGTGGCTCAAAACAGTTTCCAGCACTTTCCACGATGTAGATTTTGATGGGTCATTATTACCACTCTTTATCAGTTGATGCCACAATCATGGTATCAAAAAACTGCCCAATCATTGGTGAACACGTTGGTATTATTTTCGTGACACAATAGGTTATCATAGCAACACTATGACTTGCTAAAAACACCCTTGTTTTCAGCTTTAAGTGCTTATATTTCAAAAACAGCGTGGTGAAATTTTTTTATATTATCAACATTTCATAAGCATGATTAGGCGCAACTTTTGGCAAAGTTTAAAAAAATTCTGTAGGTGGCGTTCAGAGCCACCTTAAATTTTCGAAAATTTAAGCTGGCTCTGAACGCCACCTACAGAATTTTTTAAAACTTTGCCAAAACTTGCATCTTATCCTGATTATCAAAATTCTATAACAAGAAAAAATTTCACCATGCTGTTTTTGAAATATAAGCGTTTAAAGCTCAAATTAAGGGTGTTTTTAGCAGGTCAAAGTGTTGCTATGGTAACCTATTGTGTCACGAAAATAATACTAATGTGTTCACCAATGATTGGATAGTTTTTTGATACCATGATTGTGGCATCAATTGATTAAGAGTGGTCATAATGACACATCAAAATCTAAGTCTGAATGTGCAGGAAACTGTTTTTGAGCCACCTTAATAAGTCTCATGATGTCTAAAAGTAGTTGTGTTTGGAACAGTTTATAAAAGTGAAGTTTTCAGTTAGTCTTTTTTATCTTTGCAAGAACAACTGTGTCTCCCTTTTCCCAGGATGTCATTCAATGGGATTCCTGGAAAAAGTTATTCTTATGCTGAGCAGTTGGCTGCTATCAATGAACTAATCCCTGGGGCTGCTGTTAATACTCAAGAATCATTCAAGTTCAGGAAGATCAACTTTTTGTGCTTTACTAGCCATTTTGGCTAGTGAAAATTTGGCAGTACTAGAGGCCCAGAGGAAACCAATTAAATGGCAAAATGGTAGCTCTTCACCTAAAATAGAGAGTTTGTATGGATGGGTAGACAAGCCACAAAGTTACATTGTATAAGGATTTGTATGGAATTTTGTGACTTTTGCGAGGCTCCCGTTTGAACAATTTTCCGCTGAAAACTCTTAAATTGGCTCAATAGCTTTTCATTCAGTAACATTTCAGCTGAAATGTTTTGATTTTCCAATCAATGTAAGAAACTCGTCCCAGTCCTCTCATGTTTCTGCAATTAGCTAATAAAATAATTAAAGGAGCTCTTTTTTCTTCCACACCGATACAATACTACAGTTGAAGGTGCATTAAGTTACACAAGCCTTGGATTGTTTCTTTATATGCTTGTATTATGAAATTATGGTATACGTGTAAGCTGTTGTTGTTAATTGGTTCCTTAAACCTTTTCTTTTTTCAGTGAAGATGACTCTGGTGTTTATTCACATTCAAGACATTCAGTCCGAAGAAGTCACCATAGGTTGTCATACAAATGTCCTATACATCTGCACCCCACCAAACATGTGGGAAATGGACTAGACATTTCAAATTAATATTACATTACATACTGTAATTACTTAGGATATTTTGCTGAATATAATTATGAGGCATAAAATTTTAGTAAATAGATCACACCCTTGTGACAAACAGATCATTGTAAATGAGTTATTAGATGTTTGTGTTCCAAAGTTAAAAAATACTGTGACATAAAAGTTTTACAATCAGTAATGTTAGTAAATAAATACTCAACTAAGTTCAACAAATTAGAAAATACACTTTATAAGTTCAATTCATAGTGTTATGTTTATGGAGTCAATGCTCAAATCAACATTATAAAAAAAATTTCATAACAGAAAGGAATTTTAAATAGTTATTGGGCTTGCAAACAATCAGATATTTTAACTCTTGCAGTGACTGAAATTGCATGCATCCTTGCATGCATGCATCTCCAGGTTGCATGCATGCAGAATTTGACTGTGGACTGTGGTTATATTGGTTATGTTTGTATGTGGCACTGATCCTCAAAAAAACTGATATGAAGTAGTTTCTTGTCGATACTTATGTGCACTTTTTCTAATTGTTGCAAAATGAATGATTGTATGTATGGTATCGCTAATTTTACAAGACAGTAAATCTTATTGTGCATGATTTTACAGTCCAGGCTGAAAATTCAGTACAAAAACAACTGTTTGCCGATGGCACCTATGGAGTGATGCCCAAACAAGCACCGGTACCTGCAGTGTCTTCTGGTATGTCAGGAGTTAATAACTAAAGAAATTAATGAATTTATTAAGTACCCAAATTTTGCTTTCATATCAAAACATATACCCCCTCAACATATTAATGGAACCAAATGGTGATGTGCATAGAAATCTCATATTTCTTTGTCTCATTTATGATGTTGGGACACAATTTGAAAGTAACATGAAAACTGTGATCAGCTCTTTCAATCACAAGTCATGGTTGCAACTGATTAAACAATGTTACTGTACTTATGTGATCAGGGCAGAAAATGTTATCTTTTGTGTCAAATGAAAATAATCCAGGGCTTTTTTGCAGAGGATAAAAAGGACAACGTCTCGACAAGAACCAAGTCGTACCGATTCTGTATTTGTAAAAAGGTAATTTAAATTGCCGTACATGTATTAAAAATTATGACCACCTATCACCTGATCAGATGGTGATCAGTTTAGTTCAAACAACTGAAACTGGATATAATTGCTCATCTTGAATGAATTAGAAAAAAAAGGGAATTGCATGAGAGCATGCACAATTTTTAAAGATCGTCCCCATTATAAATATGCATGCAAAAGTAAAACATTGAAAACTACAAGAACTTTAACCATTATTAGCAGTAACACACTTTTCCCTGTTAACACTATGAAATGAAAACCCATGAAAATCCTGTGAGTATATTCATGGTATATTCACAGGATTTTCACATGTTTTTCATGGCATATTCATGGATTAATTCCCCAGGTTTTTCATGGGTTAGATGCCATGAAAAAAACATGAAAATGCCATGAAAATCCCTTAATAAGGCGCGATTCATGGCCCATGAAAACTCTTATCACGTTGTCAAGCCCATGAAAAAACCATGAAAAAGCCATTAAAATGTACTGTAGACTGGAACTGCTTTTTAATGGTATTTTAATGGTAGTGAAAATCCCATGAATTAAACAGCATAAGTTCCTGGTAAATTTTCATGGGTTTTTCATGGCATTACCAAAATTCATGGTTCATGAAAAACTCATGGTTTCTCTGTGAATATGGACAAATTAAGGGTCCATGAAAATGGTTTAAGTGAGTTCATGGATTTTTCATGGCATTTTAATGAGCCATGAAAAACTTATGCTGAGATTGGTTGGAAGTCATTTCATGGGGAATTAAGAGGGAAGCATATATCACAGTGAATTAAAAAAATTATTGTTTTAACCTCTAAATTTTGAGGACACTGTATGTGTCTGTCATGATCAGAGACAAATTATGATTCAAACAATAATTATAATAATTTAAGAACTTACCATTTCCTGAGTGATGGCACTTGGAACAAAAATTTCCTTACAGGCAAAAGTCAGGAAAGGTTTCTATTTTCATTGTTCCGGCCCTTTAGTGACCATGCAGACCAATGACCTTGACAATTCTTGTTGACAAAAATGTATAATGCATCACATTTATTGCTACCTTTTAGAGGAGAATTTTGCAAAACTTCTCCATATAGTAGTTATAGTTTAAATTATAACAATTAATTGTTATCAAAATAATACAGTCATAGTTATCTCTTATGTGATATCAGTATAACCAATTATTAAAATCTTTTTTTTTAATAAGTTTTATTTATATTAAATAATAAAATGAATAAAAAATACAATAAAAGGTACGGTAAAGTAAATTCTAGGCATAAAAGGAAACTACAACACTTTAAAGACTACAATAGATGTAGGAATAAATTAATGCTAGATGCTACTGATTACAAATTTGAAACTGTGACATCTTCGACCACCAAAGTAGACAGATTAGTTTAAAGTGCACCTAACCCCAAAAACATTTTTTCGCTAAAACAATAAAGCTTATTTTGTGCCATATAAATCAGCTCGCCCGTCATCATTTAACTATTCACTTTGCTTTGTTTACAAGTGCGAGTCGTCATTCTCTTCAGCGATATAATAAATTTCGGAGTCTTCTGAGTCAAAGCTCATTTCAGAATCCGACGAAGTAGAAGATATTGTTGATAAAAACAGAAATCTGTCGACTGTGGAGCCCCCAGCGAAAAACTTGTGCGGCTAAAAGGCTTCCACGCTCACACAGAGTAAAAGGCCTGACTGGGACAGCCGAAGCTCTCGTTTTCGAAGTGACGTCACGCTTTACACTCCCAGACTCCATATGCTCGGCCATGAACCATACGAAACTCGGTTTCAAGGAGGCACAGAAATTCGAGGATTTAACAAATTGAAAAATTTTTGTGGTAAGTACTCCACAAAATAAGCTTATTGTTTTAGCGAAAAAAATTTGGGGGGTAGGGCATTTAAACTAGTGAGAC
>JAHPZR010004953.1:0-10000 GCA_019787425.1 Platygyra sinensis
GCAAATAATCACTCAATTTACGTTTTATTGACAATAACGAGTAACAGGAACGCAACAAACACGATAAAAAGGTCCAAACCTAAACCAAAAGACAAACCAACCGGTGGAAAGTGGCCATGATTGGTAAGTGAGTTAACAGAGGAGGTGGTTTTGGTCTCGAGGTTCCGCGGGAATTACATTTTTGAGGGTGACGATTTCTCTTGTGAGCAGCGGCTGCATGGGAAGCTGATAGAATGTCTAGCGATGTCTTGGTCTATAAACCAGCAGCCTAATATAGTGTAAAACAGCGACTGTCAACTTGACAAGTACAGTATTGTGTTACAATCAGGGAGCTATGACGAAAGTGAAAATCATTGTGGTACGGTTGTTTTGTTAGCGACGGCATGTGTCGGACGTAGGCGCCATGAAATGTCTTTAGTACTGATAGTATTAGTATTTTTGTGAGACCCCACGCCTTGCTAGCTGCTATTTAACGAGCTGATGAATAAAGCTTGTCAGTGTTTTTTGATCGTAGCCCAATTCCGTGATCGTCATATACAAGTAAAGGATATGAAATTGTGGAATCGTTTTTAAGTCCTTGGCACACTTTAGTACACAATTTAGAGTAAAAGAACGCTTTAAACTTTTATTTGCTATATAGGTTGAGAAAATTTGGCGATAAATCACGCAACAGTTTGGCAACAAAAAAACTTTAAATTTTAGCGGTCCGTGCAGGAGAGTACGGCCCGCTAAATTGACCAATCACAGCGCGCGCACTAACTTAGAGATATAATAAAAGGGGTGATTTTTGGGAAGTTGTTGTTCAGTGACCGTTACACAGGGTGACCGCTATATACAGGGGCCGTTGTATACAGGTTCAGTAGTTTTATTCAATTTAAGTTAATAATTATTTACAAAGTCCTCCATTGCTGGGAAGAAGACAATTGTGTACATTAAAAAAACGACGTTACTTCTGCGTTATAAAGAGCGGAGTAGTTATGATGAAAACAAGGCTCGTTTAACCAGTAATCTTTCAATTTATCAAGCTACTGTTAAAAAAAGTATATTACCTCTAGCATTTTCCTGATCACTTTATCCGGCACATGACTAGGTTGACAATCACTACATTGAGCAAGGATCTAAACATTTTCAAACAAAAATCGTAGGAAATTAAATTAAAGTCTTTATCACAACGCCGCTTCATCGAAAACAACCGTAGAACGATTGTGCCATATTCAAATTAAGAAACTCTGCCATCTTTTTCCGTACATTATATCGCTTTTAATCACGCCGGTCTCGTCCTGAGTCGCTTTCATTTCCATTCAAATTACACCTAATTGTCGCATTTGGCGAGCTACATTTCATCTCTATAATTAACGATTTGTACTGATTTATTACCAGCCATGTTTTCGAAGAGTTGGTTATACTGAAAGCTAAACGGATTTAACAAATGTCAATATTACAAGCACTCTATAAAAATAGCATAATATCTGCTTGCCGGATTAGAGAGTTCTCGCAGCGATAAAATGTTCTTAAAACAGGTAAAAGAGTACCGGACAGGTTGGTGTACCTTCTGATGTCTTATTTAACAAAAACACATTTATAAACATAATTCGTTTTAGTCCGGAGTTAGAAGTCTCTGTACAATGAATGATCCTTGACTCAAGTCTAGGGTATAAATAGAAAGATTCTCGGGATTATTAACAATCTGATCAAGGTTCTCCCATTGCGTGCCATACACAGAGTCTGTGTTTTTGTGTTGGGAATGCAAAAGGTACAGCGATCTTGTACTCTCCACATCTGCATGCAACCCGTTAAAACTGCCTGTCATTCTGAGTTACTTTTTCTTTCTCTCTTGAGCACATTTTGGACAATACCTGCAAGGAACGTCAAAAGAACAAACTACTCATTAGTTTAGCTTATTTTAATCACTTCTGCGGTTTGTGACCCACGAACTTACATAGTACGTTGAATCCTTCCCATAATATAACAAATTAGTATATACACACTCAGTGATCTTGGTGTTTTAAGCAATCTGATTGGTTCGCTAGCTCTGGCTAATGAGCATTATTCACCCCCTACCGAGTGAATAATGCGTAAGCCAAACAAAAATAGAGCATACTTTTGAATAAAGCAAACTTTTGATTCACACTGATTTAATTCAGACTGTCACGAGGTTTTTTCGAAGATTAACTATAGATTTTCCATGTTCAAAGATTCTGTAAATAGTTTCGCGAATTCGCGCATGCTTTGTACAGCTTGCACGTTTTCCGAGCATGAATTGAGAGGTCAATTAAATCGATTTTTAATGGTTTCCTTCTGATGTTGTTGAGATCACTTCCTGTGTATATACTAAACCAATTATTCTTCTCAATCTCGGTGAATAGTGGCAGAATATTTACCTCGATTTCTAAGAATAATTGTTAATTATTCTTCCTTTTCTTTTAGCATGAGAACATGAAGGATTGAGGCACTTTACACCTCTCGCTCAGTATTGCTCATGTTTCAGAAAAAGCAGACAGTCTAGTAGAAAGTCTATTTGTTTGCTATATATGTACACTTTTCAGTAGACTGTCAATATTATTGGCAATTTACCACAATGCCAGACTATTAAGAGTAGCTTTGGAATGTATTACGTGGCAAGTTAATCTGAGTGTGATCACGTAGTACTCACCCACACATCCCATAATGCATAAGGCACATTTTCAATTGACGTCACAGTCGATATCAAAGGTGTTCGGAAATAATAAAATTTGCATCCTTTTAAAAACAGCTGACCTACGCTTTCATATAAGAGATTTCGTTAAAACGATCTATTTTTTAAAGTTGTCCGTGTCTTAATTATACTGTGATCACATGTGCAGTAAAAGGTAGAAAAAAAGTTTGGGTGCCAAGATCCACTGGCATGAGAATCGTATGTTCTAACTGTATATTTAATAGTCTCCTCTGAAAAGTGAAGGCTCATTCTGGTATTCAGGAAAGCTACCACTTAAAAGACATTAGTTCCCAAGTGGTTCATCAACAACAAAAGAAAACTCGAACAAACCATTTTCCCTTTGGTTTTGATGTCAGTCCAACACATGGAAAGTGAAACCATTCAATAGGACACTAAAAGAGAGAGAAAGTTGATGCCATTAACTGCTGTGCCGAAATACTCACACACGTCATTGTTTCAAACAAATGTCGCAGATTTATGACACACAGTAATTATTAATTCAACTCCAGTATGTCTGCCTACAAACAATAACAGCACTGAGATATGTTCATCCCTCACATGAAAGACAGAAAGTCATACAAAGTGTCCTGTGTGAAGGCCAAAACGGGCGACTTTAGGATAAGGAATGGCATGCCTACCTCTGTGTTATCACAGCCAATCATTTCACCATATGATACCTGAATGAAAATAAAACAACCCTCAGACTACAAACCACCAGCACTGGTCTCTAGCACTTTCAGCTATTATACCTTGATGGATCCATACTAACACCATTATCATCTGTACCAATGCTGTCAAAATAATGCCAAAGTATTGCTGTTCACATTAGGGCCATTTATACGAGGAAAAAAAGCCGCAGATTACACAAGCCGTGGCTTACATAAGACGCGAACTTACTGTATAAACGGTACATTTTAACCAGTTCACGTCTTACATAAGTCGCGGCTTGCGCTAGACTTAAATAAGCCGTGAAACCACCCGTATAAATGGTATCGCGTCTTGTTTGCGGCTTACGTAACAGTACACGCGAACTTTCTCTGCGCAAGCGCTCAAGGTTTTCCCTCGCTCGAGAAAGAGCTCTCGCACTTCTGCGATTGCTATGACAACCAACATAAAAACGAGGCCTATGCCACGAATAAGCCGTGAACCATTAGATTTATACATGTACGAGCACTTCGCGTCTTATATAAGCCGCGCTCGTATTAATGGTCCAGTTCTCGTCTTCTGTTATCCGCGTATAAGGGGCCCTACTGTGATATTTATTTGTGCATCACTTACCTGATGACACAAGCAGTATGTTGGTTCATTGGGATCAACAGGCATATCAAGCACTTGAACCTCAGGGGCCAGAAGAGAAACAGCAATAGCAAGAGATTTGGGACCTTCAGACTCCACTCTAAAACATAAATGACTTATCGTAATGACTGGTTATAATTTACTGAATACTGGAAGAACTGCCAACATCCACTGAAGCCAACTTTTCACCAGGAAAAAGAGTGACTGAATTAACCACATTCATATGAAACTCAGTAAATTTGCAGAACCGACTGAGTGAGTTCTTAGAATGCAATTTTGCATAATACTTAATATAAAAATGTACTTTGCAGATACAGTGGACATCACGTTAAGAAGTTGCAGGGTTTTCAAATTTAGCCGGCGCCCGGCGCAAGTCGCCGGCTACTTCAAGCATTTGCGCCGGGTACTTTTCGTATTCCAAAAAGTAATAGTGATCTTCGAGGAAATAAATAAACGCCAAGTGATGAAAATAATTATTAAACAGTGCGGCTATTACATGTACCTTTTGATCTTCGAAGCGAGAGCTTTTTTAGCGGGAAAGTCTACTCGTGTGCACAGACTGTCGTTTGAGCGTGCATGTATCGGCGCAATGGCAGATTTGTTCTCACGTGAAAGTTTCAACATAAAGCGGAGGCAGTAAACGATGTTGTCTTTCCTTTCAACTGCCGAGAAGTCTCGAAGACAAACAGGTAACAATAATTTTAGGAATAAGACTTTAAAATATAACGTGTTGTTCAAGTTCTGAAAGTAACGATAAAACAATATGGGGAAGTGACCACAGTATCCGTGAAGTAGCGGCATCCGCGTGGTCAATGCAAAGGCAGTCTTCCTCTTGAAATGTTACTAATTATGGTCTTGACTGCACCAAATGTATTTTCAAGGAAAGGCTAAAAGAAGTCTTAACAATAAAAGCCTTCAACAGCGCAAGTGTTGAGAATTTCAGACAAACGAAGCTGCAAATTGCAGCGCAGCGACACCGCAACGAGTCGAAGTAGAAACAAAACCGCTGACTTTGTTGTGATAACACTTCATGTATGTAAAAGGAAAGATATCAAGGGAAGTGTCGCTTCATGGTAAATCAATATTACGTTAATTCCGTTGATTCATCTGCAGCTCTCTTTCATTAAGAAAGCAAAAACGATCTTGAGCTGGAACTGAAGGAAAATGCATTTTTGAGGGTTGAAACTACATAAATGTTTTCTCTAAAACTGAATTCAACGAAAATGTATTCATTTTGTAAACTTCACTGGTATTGCGTGTAAAGAACAAACAGTAAAAATTGCCATTGCATGTTAACATGACTTGGGACTAAACAATTACAATTTTTTGCTTCAAGCAGATTTTGTCGAATGTCTGCCAATATTTTGTAGCTACATTTTGCTACGAAACACAAAAAAACTGTTTATTCTCGTGCATTTTTTGCACCTCTAACTGATTTTGTTGAATGCCACTGTTCACTTATTAACAAGGGTTAGTGCTGAAAAACTTTGTAAAATTAGTTGTTTTCAAAGTGTTACAAAAATGGTACGGTATGCTTTTACATTTGCAGGGTACAGTACTTATTACATCGACTTCTTGTACCTCCAATTGAAGTGCAACATAAAACTGAACTGTAACACAGTAGCATTTCAAGTCAGTTGCGTAAGCAAAAGATAAACAGTTTTTTTGTGTTTCGTAGCAAAATGTAGCTACAAAATATTGGCAGACATTCGACAAAATCTGCTTGAAGCAAAAAATTGTAATTGTTTAGTCCCAAGTCATGTTAACATGCAATGGCAATTTTTACTGTTTGTTCTTTACACGCAATACCAGTGAAGTTTACAAAATGAATACATTTTCGTTGAATTCAGTTTTAGAGAAAACATTTATGTAGTTTCAACCCTCAAAAATGCATTTTCCTTCAGTTCCAGCTCAAGATCGTTTTTGCTTTCTTAATGAAAGAGAGCTGCAGATGAATCAACGGAATTAACGTAATATTGATTTACCATGAAGCGACACTTCCCTTGATATCTTTCCTTTTACATACATGAAGTGTTATCACAACAAAGTCAGCGGTTTTGTTTCTACTTCGACTCGTTGCGGTGTCGCTGCGCTGCAATTTGCAGCTTCGTTTGTCTGAAATTCTCAACACTTGCGCTGTTGAAGGCTTTTATTGTTAAGACTTCTTTTAGCCTTTCCTTGAAAATACATTTGGTGCAGTCAAGACCATAATTAGTAACATTTCAAGAGGAAGACTGCCTTTGCATTGACCACGCGGATGCCGCTACTTCACGGATACTGTGGTCACTTCCCCATATTGTTTTATCGTTACTTTCAGAACTTGAACAACACGTTATATTTTAAAGTCTTATTCCTAAAATTATTGTTACCTGTTTGTCTTCGAGACTTCTCGGCAGTTGAAAGGAAAGACAACATCGTTTACTGCCTCCGCTTTATGTTGAAACTTTCACGTGAGAACAAATCTGCCATTGCGCCGATACATGCACGCTCAAACGACAGTCTGTGCACACGAGTAGACTTTCCCGCTAAAAAAGCTCTCGCTTCGAAGATCAAAAGGTACATGTAATAGCCGCACTGTTTAATAATTATTTTCATCACTTGGCGTTTATTTATTTCCTCGAAGATCACTATTACTTTTTGGAATACGAAAAGTACCCGGCGCAAATGCTTGAAGTAGCCGGCGACTTGCGCCGGGCGCCGGCTAAATTTGAAAACCCTGCAACTTCTTAACGTGATGTCCACTGTATCTGCAAAGTACATTTTTATATTAAGTATTATGCAAAATTGCATTCTAAGAACTCACTCAGTCGGTTCTGCAAATTTACTGAGTTTCATATGAATGTGGTTAATTCAGTCACTCTTTTTCCTGGTGAAAAGTTGGCTTCAGTGGATGTTGGCAGTTCTTCCAGTATTCAGTAAATTATAACCAGTCATTACGATAAGTCATTTATGTTTTAGAGTGGAGTCTGAAGGTCCCAAATCTCTTGCTATTGCTGTTTCTCTTCTGGCCCCTGAGGTTCAAGTGCTTGATATGCCTGTTGATCCCAATGAACCAACATACTGCTTGTGTCATCAGGTAAGTGATGCACAAATAAATATCACAGTAGGGCCCCTTATACGCGGATAACAGAAGACGAGAACTGGACCATTAATACGAGCGCGGCTTATATAAGACGCGAAGTGCTCGTACATGTATAAATCTAATGGTTCACGGCTTATTCGTGGCATAGGCCTCGTTTTTATGTTGGTTGTCATAGCAATCGCAGAAGTGCGAGAGCTCTTTCTCGAGCGAGGGAAAACCTTGAGCGCTTGCGCAGAGAAAGTTCGCGTGTACTGTTACGTAAGCCGCAAACAAGACGCGATACCATTTATACGGGTGGTTTCACGGCTTATTTAAGTCTAGCGCAAGCCGCGACTTATGTAAGACGTGAACTGGTTAAAATGTACCGTTTATACAGTAAGTTCGCGTCTTATGTAAGCCACGGCTTGTGTAATCTGCGGCTTTTTTTCCTCGTATAAATGGCCCTAATGTGAACAGCAATACTTTGGCATTATTTTGACAGCATTGGTACAGATGATAATGGTGTTAGTATGGATCCATCAAGGTATAATAGCTGAAAGTGCTAGAGACCAGTGCTGGTGGTTTGTAGTCTGAGGGTTGTTTTATTTTCATTCAGGTATCATATGGTGAAATGATTGGCTGTGATAACACAGAGGTAGGCATGCCATTCCTTATCCTAAAGTCGCCCGTTTTGGCCTTCACACAGGACACTTTGTATGACTTTCTGTCTTTCATGTGAGGGATGAACATATCTCAGTGCTGTTATTGTTTGTAGGCAGACATACTGGAGTTGAATTAATAATTACTGTGTGTCATAAATCTGCGACATTTGTTTGAAACAATGACGTGTGTGAGTATTTCGGCACAGCAGTTAATGGCATCAACTTTCTCTCTCTTTTAGTGTCCTATTGAATGGTTTCACTTTCCATGTGTTGGACTGACATCAAAACCAAAGGGAAAATGGTTTGTTCGAGTTTTCTTTTGTTGTTGATGAACCACTTGGGAACTAATGTCTTTTAAGTGGTAGCTTTCCTGAATACCAGAATGAGCCTTCACTTTTCAGAGGAGACTATTAAATATACAGTTAGAACATACGATTCTCATGCCAGTGGATCTTGGCACCCAAACTTTTTTTCTACCTTTTACTGCACATGTGATCACAGTATAATTAAGACACGGACAACTTTAAAAAATAGATCGTTTTAACGAAATCTCTTATATGAAAGCGTAGGTCAGCTGTTTTTAAAAGGATGCAAATTTTATTATTTCCGAACACCTTTGATATCGACTGTGACGTCAATTGAAAATGTGCCTTATGCATTATGGGATGTGTGGGTGAGTACTACGTGATCACACTCAGATTAACTTGCCACGTAATACATTCCAAAGCTACTCTTAATAGTCTGGCATTGTGGTAAATTGCCAATAATATTGACAGTCTACTGAAAAGTGTACATATATAGCAAACAAATAGACTTTCTACTAGACTGTCTGCTTTTTCTGAAACATGAGCAATACTGAGCGAGAGGTGTAAAGTGCCTCAATCCTTCATGTTCTCATGCTAAAAGAAAAGGAAGAATAATTAACAATTATTCTTAGAAATCGAGGTAAATATTCTGCCACTATTCACCGAGATTGAGAAGAATAATTGGTTTAGTATATACACAGGAAGTGATCTCAACAACATCAGAAGGAAACCATTAAAAATCGATTTAATTGACCTCTCAATTCATGCTCGGAAAACGTGCAAGCTGTACAAAGCATGCGCGAATTCGCGAAACTATTTACAGAATCTTTGAACATGGAAAATCTATAGTTAATCTTCGAAAAAACCTCGTGACAGTCTGAATTAAATCAGTGTGAATCAAAAGTTTGCTTTATTCAAAAGTATGCTCTATTTTTGTTTGGCTTACGCATTATTCACTCGGTAGGGGGTGAATAATGCTCATTAGCCAGAGCTAGCGAACCAATCAGATTGCTTAAAACACCAAGATCACTGAGTGTGTATATACTAATTTGTTATATTATGGGAAGGATTCAACGTACTATGTAAGTTCGTGGGTCACAAACCGCAGAAGTGATTAAAATAAGCTAAACTAATGAGTAGTTTGTTCTTTTGACGTTCCTTGCAGGTATTGTCCAAAATGTGCTCAAGAGAGAAAGAAAAAGTAACTCAGAATGACAGGCAGTTTTAACGGGTTGCATGCAGATGTGGAGAGTACAAGATCGCTGTACCTTTTGCATTCCCAACACAAAAACACAGACTCTGTGTATGGCACGCAATGGGAGAACCTTGATCAGATTGTTAATAATCCCGAGAATCTTTCTATTTATACCCTAGACTTGAGTCAAGGATCATTCATTGTACAGAGACTTCTAACTCCGGACTAAAACGAATTATGTTTATAAATGTGTTTTTGTTAAATAAGACATCAGAAGGTACACCAACCTGTCCGGTACTCTTTTACCTGTTTTAAGAACATTTTATCGCTGCGAGAACTCTCTAATCCGGCAAGCAGATATTATGCTATTTTTATAGAGTGCTTGTAATATTGACATTTGTTAAATCCGTTTAGCTTTCAGTATAACCAACTCTTCGAAAACATGGCTGGTAATAAATCAGTACAAATCGTTAATTATAGAGATGAAATGTAGCTCGCCAAATGCGACAATTAGGTGTAATTTGAATGGAAATGAAAGCGACTCAGGACGAGACCGGCGTGATTAAAAGCGATATAATGTACGGAAAAAGATGGCAGAGTTTCTTAATTTGAATATGGCACAATCGTTCTACGGTTGTTTTCGATGAAGCGGCGTTGTGATAAAGACTTTAATTTAATTTCCTACGATTTTTGTTTGAAAATGTTTAGATCCTTGCTCAATGTAGTGATTGTCAACCTAGTCATGTGCCGGATAAAGTGATCAGGAAAATGCTAGAGGTAATATAC
>JAHPZR010004953.1:15000-30495 GCA_019787425.1 Platygyra sinensis
AAGTGTAATGATACTCAAAATATTTCAGAAGTGACGCCTTCAAATGACTCAGAACATTCCACGAAGTGAGCTGGTCAGATATATCAGCTCTCGAACTTTACGCCGCTTTTTATTTGTGTCAAGATCACTACAGGGTAACACATATGATGGATAAGCAGGATAACTAGCAAAAGGACTGGCATCACTCCTAACTCACACCCAAGATTTTAGCCTGCGTTGTCAAACAAGGTTAGCACCAAATTTTCTTCTGATTTATTAAGAGCTCCTGCCTGAGAGCATTGAGAATCTCGCGACAACGACTATTTTGGCACATCGCTCATATTTTGCCTCAAGATACCCTTTGGTGAACTGTTTTCAAAAATCATAATTTTAAGTTCCAGCGTTTTTTTGTTTTCGAAAAAAATGCGAAAGTTTGAATATGCGCTTAAAGTACGTTTTCCGCCCAATGAAATGCCCCAAATAACACAGAAAGACGAAGCGCTCGTTCAGTCTTGAAATTTAATCAATAACTGTTAAATTTTACTCACGTATAGAATAGCTATTCCTCTTTAACCCTAACGTAATAAATATGCCAAATGCTCCAATATTCTGAATTTTCAAGGCATCCTAAAAACGCGTGCGACGACCGCTTAACGAGAAGCAAAATATTGGCTAATTTTGAATGGGTAAAACCCTTCCTGGTACGTTGTTTTTTCGTTATTTGACTCTATGGTCTAAACGTTGTGTTCTTTAATTGTTATCCTCCCAAATCTCAAGCTTAAACTCGACGCGCTTACGTCTCTACAACACGAGGTTGTTTGTAGTGTACAGCTCACAGATGCCCTGATAATTGGAACACAAAATGGACGCTGAACTTCGCGGTTGATGAAAAATAAATATAAGCTCTTGTATTTTCTGCCTTGACCTAACAACTAGTTTATCTCAAGAGTTAGGTACATCATTTAGATTCATGGAAAGTCCTGTGAGTGACAAGATTAAAACAATGATAAAATTTGAAAAGCAGTTGTCAACAGATAATCTGTCGATTTCACATGGGAGTGAATACACAAACACTAGTCGCAAACGTTCCTGAGCTGAGTTGCAACGAAAACAACAGCATTATATCCTTATCAACGTATAATTTATGATTTTATAAGAGGATTTTCAGCAGCTCAACAGGTTTATTTCGCTTGTGACTCTTGTAGTTTTATGCTCAATAGTATAGCTAATGTATTAAAGTGCACCTAACCCCAAAAACTTTTTTTCGCTAAAACAATAAAGCTTATTTTGTGGAGTAACTAGCCGCAAAAATTTTTCGATTTGGTTAAATCTTTGATTTTCTATGGCTCGTCAAAGTACGTGAAATTGCCGCCATTTTGGTCCACGACCGATTTAACGGAGAATGGGTCGAGGGCCGGATGTGACGTCAAATCGAGAACACGATGATTCTGAGATTCGCATATTTACTTGTTTCTGTGGGAAAGGCTGGAAAAGTTGTTCGAAAAAAATGCTAGCCAGGTGCGCTGTAGTGTGATGTAGCAACACAACAAACTTACAGGAGGTACTCCGCTTTATGCCATACGTTTTATGGAGAGATGTCCTGAAGAGAAGAAACGTACAAAGTGATGGCTCGATTCGTGCAAAGTGATAGCCGTCTAAGAGTTCGGTGATCTGTTCCATAGAGTATTTCAAACCAGATGATCTCGCTCGATGCCTGGGTTTTCAGAGAGAGGAAGGGATTTTGCTGACTCAGTGACTTAAGCAAGACGAATTTGGAATAACCGTCCATCGATTCATGAAGCCGTTGTTGCATCTGATCTGAGAAACAACAGCAGTCAGTCGGCACAGCCGACAGATAGTTTTGTATTTGCCCACTACTAATCTTAAAACTCCATTTCTGAAGCCATACAGGTTTAATTCCTGGATATTCAGTAACACACTTTAAGGTAACATCAGCACCAATATCTTCAAGAACAAGATCACTCTTCTTTGAGTCTTGACAACCTTCTAACTCACTCTAATATAATAATAACAACAATAACATTCGCTAATGTTTTGAAGGGAAGCGACGCTACAATTTCCACACTCGCAGGAAAAGAACACAAACATTGTGTCATGGGATAATCATTTTGGTCTACGTTGAATGAGTGAAGTTAAAATAATTTGAGAAAGTTAACGGACTTGACTTTTATTTATACGAAAGTATGTTAATGCGAGATCGAAGAATGCGCGAATTTAGTAAATATACGCACCACACGCTACAGTCTCTTTGACTTCTACATATCATTGCCTTCGGGTCTGTCCATCAGAGCTCGTTCGAGTTCTTTGTCAGCATCCACCTCATTTTGTCTATCCATTCTTCGTTGGCCAGAGAGTTGTCAGCATATAAATCAGCTCGGCCGTCATCATTTAACTATTCACTTTGCTTTGTTTACAAGTGCGAGTCGTCATTCTCTTCAGCGATATAATAAATTTCGGAGTCTTTTGAGTCAAAGCTCATTTCAGAATCCGACGAAGTAGAAGATATTGTTGATAAAAACAGAAATCTGTCGACTGTGGAGCCCCCAGCGAAAAACTTGTGCGGCAAAAAGGCTTCCTCGCTCACACAGAGTAAAAGGCCCGACTGGGACAGCCGAAGCTTTCGTTCTCGAAGTGACGTCACGGCTTTACTCTCCCCAGACTCCTTATGTTCGGTCGTGAACCATACGAAACTCGGTTTCAATGGGGCACAGAAATTCGAGGATTTAACCAAATCGAAAAATTTTTGCGGCTAATTACTCAACAAAATAAGCTTTATTGTTTTAGCGAAAAAAAATTTTTGGGGTTAGGTGCACTTTAATTACGCCCGCTTGTCGCTAGCTCTTAAATTTAGAACAAACTCAGCTCATTGTGCGGAGCTTACATTCAGATCCAAAGCAAGCACAATACATACCAAGACCTCTAATCTACCCCAATGACACCGCATGTAGCCTCTGAAGCCTAATATTTCTTGAATCGAGTACCTTTACTATCAAGGATATTTGACACTTTAATATGACAGCGGTTTTGCTGTTGAAACGCGAGAGTAACGCAACACTCCTTTGAGTCACACACGTTGAGAAGTATCTGTTGTCAATGTGAAATGTGGAGCTAGCAGGCAAGTGAGCTTAGCATAATTCTCAAGTACTGTAAAATCGAATGCAACCCCGCTTATTTCTAGGTATCATAGTTATCTTGGTATTTTACAAGCAAAATACAAATTGTGGCCAAACTTTTTCCTGCGCATTTTTCACACCTTGTTTTTGGCAGGAAGCGAGGGCAGGGGTAGTAGGCGTCATAAAAGACTGTTAACTTTAAATTTGTGGTTTTAGCTTTCATCGGAGTTCGGAGTTATAAGCACACCATCTATTGTACGACGAAGTTAGTCTTCCCTTACGTCTTTTTGTTTGTATTTTGCATTGCTCGGAGTCGGACAGTGTGAGTAACCGTGATTTTTAAAGCGCGGTTACAACCGCGCTGCGGTTCTTGTTGCATCATCGTTCATCTCTATGATGACGTCATGGTTAATAATCACCTGAACATCTACCCTCACGTTTCTTATCTGCAAGCAGTCCTTGTTGATTCACTGATGACTATAGCCAAGCAATCAACTGATCAATCTGTAGCACAACTGACAACAACGACTAGACACGAACTGTTTAAGGTGGCTCGATCGGATTTTTAAGTCACGATACCGTTCAACTTTGAGCGACTAGAGCACCACCATTATCAATCCAACAGAAAATCAAACGTTAGTGGTGTGCTTGAGAAAGATGAAAGTTTCAAATGTGGTACATTTCACAAAGATCTGAGTTACCATGGCAACGAAATGACGCCATGCCTCATTTTACATAAGACCGAATAACTTGCCACCAGACATAAATTCGGAAATACGACGTCGGGATCTCGGACTTGACATAGCTGCCTCAACGATGGCAAAATTGTAAAAAAATCTATAAGAGGGTTTTCGAGAAAATTACGAGTGAATTTTCAAGGTGTCAAAATGCAACAGAAGCAAAGTTGTTTTAAATGTTATTGCAAACTATGTCCACGAGACTTGACTAAATGTCATTCTGGTCTTAAATGAATCTTCTAACATATAATTACCTCGAGTGAAAATCTCAGAGAAATCGCTCCGTTTGATTTTCAGAAACATTGGCGTGAATATCAACTGGTGTAGGCCGTTATTTTGCATTTTAGCAAAAATTGCCCCTAAAATTCTTAAATTGGGTGAGAATTAAAAACCGCTCGATGAATTTTTTTAATACTTGGCCCTCAATAAGATTAATCCGTATTTAACGTAATACCGGAGTTTCAAATAAATTGAAACATTTTAAGGCTGCTTATTTTCAGCGTCGATTCAGGAAAATATCGCGCCTATTTTCACTCATGTTGTTTGTTGTCTTCATTATAATTTTCTATTGTCTCGAAACACCATGCTATTGTACATTTCTGTATATTATGAATTCATAAACGCGCGATTACTTCCCGCCTTTTTCCCGAGGCATGCTAAAATGTCCCGAGCTGGCACTACAATAACAATAAATGTTATTGTAGTGCTAGCTCGGGATATTTTAGCATGCCTCGGAAATTTACCGGAAAGCAATCGCGCGTTTTATGAATTCATGATATACAGAAATGTACAATAGCATGGTGATTCGAGACAATAGAAAATTATAATGAAGACAACAAACAACACGAGTGAAAATAAGCGCAATATTTTCCTGAGTTGACGTTGAAAATTAGCAGCCTTAAAATGTTTCAATATATTTGAATCTCCGGTATTACGTTAAATATGGATTAATCTTATTGAGGGCCAAGTATAAAAAAAATTCATCGAGCGGTTTTTAATTCTCACCCAATTTAAGAATTTTAGGGGCAATTTTTGATAAAACGCAAAATAACGGCCTACACCAGTTGATATTCACGCCAATGTTTCTGAAAATCAAACGGAGCGATTTCTCTGAAATTTTCACTCGAGGTAATTATATGTTAGAAGATTCATTTAAGACCAGAATGACATTTAGTCAAGTCTCGTGGACATAGTTTGAAATAACATTTAAAACAACTTTGCTTCTGTTGCATTTTGACACCTTAAAAATTCACTCGTAATTTTCTCGAAAACCCTCTTACAGATTTTTTTACAATTTTGCCATCCTTGAGGCAGCTATGTCAAGTCCGAGATCCCGACATCGTATTTCCAAATTTATGTCTGGTGGCAAGTTATTCGGTCTTATGTAAAATGGGGCATGGCGTCATTTCGTTGCCATGGTAACTCAGATCTTTGTGAAATATACCACATTTGAAACTTTCATCTTTCTCAAGCACACCACTAACGTTTGATTTTCTGTTGGATTGATAATGGTGGTCCTCTAGTCGCTCAAAGTTGAACGGTATCGTGACTTAAAAATCCGATCGAGCCACCTTAAGCCTCTTATTGCACCATCACATTGACCCGTCCATAACATACACGATGCACCGACTAAGAAGAATTTTTTTCACAAAAAAATAACTCAAAAATAGCAAGAAAAAGAAATAAGCTCTCTGACTCGTTTAAGCCTGATTTACTAATTAATTTGTAGTTTAACTTGGTGCCACGCAGTCTTCAAAGAACATTATTTTGAACAGTTTTCATACTTTTTTTTACCTTTAACAAAAAAGATCTCGCTCTGAAACGAATATCATAAAATGTCCTCCAGTTAACCATATCAAACCTCTGCTGCAGACACCTAAAAGCTGCCAAAACATGTTAATTTATTTTTTGTTTAATATCCTGGGAAGAAGAGGCCATAACTTGTTAGCTCTAACTGAATTTACTCCAATGTGAAAAACAAAAGTGTTAAGTTACCATTTGTAACTAAAAATAGCAATATCTCGTTTTCTTTGTTCAAACATTTCTTGGGACCAAGTGGTGACGATTCGTCAGCTCTAATTGAATTTACTCTCTTGTGAAAAACAGAAGTATCAAGTTACCATTTCTAACTAAAAATAGCAAACATCTCGGGAAAACAAGTGCTCACGAATCATCACCTCTAATTGAATTTACTTCCTTGTGAAAAACAAGGGTGTCAAATTACCTTTTGTAACTAAAAATAAAGATATCTCGTTACATTTGCGTACAAGAACAAAACAATTGTCACTTCACTTATTTTGTAAACGTTAAAACTGTTTCAAATCTAAATAGCCTCGTCTCCTCTAAAATATGTCCTTTGAGCTAGAAGCGACGATTCGTGACCTCTAGTTGAATTTGTTCGTTGTGAAAAACAAAAGTATCAAGTTACCCTTTGTAACCTGAAATAAAGTATCTCTTCCCATTTGTTTACTACTGACTCATGAACTACTTCAAAACGCAAAGCTCATCTCGTTCATAACTAGCCACCATTACACTGAAACAACCCGATGTATATTATTCAATCACCAAAGTCCTTGCACTGACTTAACACAAACATAGAACTCCCCAGACTTCATTTACCTCACTTCAGTTATCTTAAACAAGAAATTTTATTTTTCTTCTACTACAATTCGTCGTGCTGGGTATTAATGTGATAAAGCGAAAACCCTGATAACATTGACGAGGAAAGATTAAATTTCATTTACAACATATCTTCTCATCCCAGTAGTAAACAAGAACCATTATAAATGTAAAATCGTCACAGAATAATTTCTTTTTGTTCTGTTGACGAAATTAATCGTTGTCTCTTCGCTTTTCTCGTCGAAACTTATCATTGAAACTGATCAATGATATGGATGCTGAAATTAACGACTCGTTCTCGACTCTGCAGCAATATTTAGGTTTCACTACAACACGCAAACGATTCGAACCTGGTCACAACCTCTTCACATTCCCTCTACTGCATTCCGCCCCCTTAAATACAATTTTTCCTATCATAGAAACCACATCAACGTTAGTAGTAGAGCGGCTAACACTCATTTAATTCAAAACCTTACATAATGGGAAAAGCTCACCCTTCATCGCATGCTCGCAGTTATACATGATCCCAAACACTATGTTTCTTTGACTGATTATCCAATTGTTAATGACTATCAAACCCGCCCACAAAATCCTCAGTCTAACCCACAGAAAATGTCCAAGTAAACCCAACATATGAATACTTCCTCCTCTTTTACAGAAGAATAAATATGGCCGTTCTCAACTGTTTCGGGATCAAATCTTCTCACATGCCATTTACCTTTACAACAAGAAATTTGATTGGTGTTTAATAGTAGATCCAATCTGATTGGTGTGACATACATACATCTCTCACTGATCCACTCACTGAACCACCCGTCCATAACATACCCGACGCGCCGACTAAGAGGTATTTTTTTTTACAAAAAAATAACTCAAAAATAGTGTTTTTTTTTCTGCATGACCAAGCTTGTTCCATCTGGATTGAATGTTTGGTCAATACCCCATGTACATGTATATTGCATGGATCTTGTACCTTGAAGTATTTCTTGAAGATGATATTCCAGGATTAGCATAACTTTCTTTTTCCAGTAATTTGTCCGCCTCATACTGTACAATGAGTAGAAAACACAAGCTCAGTGCAGTCAGTTTTTAAACATGCTATCAAATATAACTACCAATACTTTTAATTAATTATTGGAATACTACTCCTTGGCACTTTTCAGTATCAAATAACAAAACTATAATCTTAATTGTACCCATGACAGGGCTGTCAATAAGGGCCATAACCTATTACACCTGTTACAGCTGAGTATGTTTGATGGACCCTTAATATCACAGATGAACTGGCCTGTAGTTGATACATGTACAATTCACTCATAAAGTAACAAGTTTGGTACGGGCTTGAGGATCAAGGCTACAGTTGAATTTAAGTTTATTGACAGCCCTGCATGAGAGTTTAGAGTATTTTCATTTGCTTTCCACATCCAAAGCTATTCACTGGTATTGTTACAACCAAGAGGTCTTTTTTTATTCTCTCTGAGTGCAACATAGGAGTTTGAGGCTCACAGAGCAACACCTCTATATAAAGCCACCTCTAGATTATTAAAGCCAGAAAGTAAATAACAAGATTACATTCATGAATTGACTACTTGAATATTGAATCTGCTAGTAATTCCAAGAATATGACCAGTGGGCTCAGTAGTCAAATAATCAATTCATGAATGTAATCTCGAGGGTTACCCCTCACTTGGTTTGATGGTAAACATGCATACTCTCCCCTATCATATATGAAGAAAAAAACATGACAGTTCTTACCTGTTCAAGTGTCTGGGTGCTGTGTTTTTTGAGTGCACCCTTTTTGATGAAATGACATAAAGTAACTCTGCAGTACTTTTCAGCACATTCAACGCACCGCTAAAACCATAAATATATAATCAAACAGGGTAATTTTAGTCATGTATACCTACATACACACTATGAATTGACAAATTGCCAGTAGCTATTTACTGCAGTTGGAGACAAATTGTGAGGCAATCTGCGACTCACTTAACTTAGAACTTTTGATTTAGTTTTCAAATGAACTTGTCAAACAAAATTGATGCGACACAAATATAAATATTGGGCAAGGAAATAAAGTACAATATTTTACCAAAGTTGCTTTCACCCTCTCGCACTGACCACACCCTGAAGTACCAATGTTATCCGTTTGCTCAGCCCTTGGTGTTGCTTTTTTCTTGTAAGATTCTGAAATCAAGACAATCCATGTCTTAAGCATTTCCCATTACGTTAATTTCTCTTACTTTGATGGAAAAGTGTCGGACAATTATGGCTGAAATTGCTTCCCAACAGTTGTAGATGTACCAAATTTTGGGTTAAAGTGTATGCAGCTGTTCGCTCTGACACAGAAAACTTACAGAAAAACTGAGATAGTTCACCAGCAATCAACAAAGTCAAAAATGATAAAAGGAAGTCTGCATACAGGCCAGTGTGGCCCACCAGGCCAGAGCTTATCCTGCTTTCTGTAGCATGAAGTGACTAGGAGTATTTCTACTCCGATCCCCCGCCCGAGGATGGCATGCTAGTCCATCTCAGGGTTACTCGGAGCATTAAATTCACTGGTACCCATTTACATGTATACACCTGGATGGTGAGAGGCACCTTGAGAGTAAAGTGTCTTGCCTAAGAACACAACACAATGTCCCCGGCCAGGGCTCAAACCCGGACCTCTCACTCCGGAGTCGAGCGCACTAACCATGAGGCCACCGCGCCTCCCACTAAAGTCAGAAATGACTAGTTACAGTTTCATTCATGGTCTTTCTTCAATTTGTTTGTTTAAGTTAAGAATGTCTGAGGCAGTGTGAAAATGAAATCCTTGACTGTCTGTGATCTTTAAGACTGGCTTGTTGTGAGAAATCCCAGCAATTGCATGGAAGTTTTTGTTCACAAGAACATATTCTGGAATGGGTTTAAATCATAAATACCCTCAACTCTTTCTCAAAAACGTTTGCCTCTTAGATCTTGCTGTCAGAACTTATGAGGCTTATGAAGCTTGTTTGGTCTTGCTAGGGGGTATTTTAACTCAACTATATCTTGTCAAAATATTAGACCATGGTTCAAACTAACTTGCATGATATGGTTCTAAAGTGTACCAAAAGAGGGAAGATTAGATGGACATAAGTATCAAACATAACACACAGGCCTTCACCAAAAAAAGTCCACTTATAACTTTCTTTCTATAACTTTTCATGCAGCAAACTAAGCAAAAAAGTAGAACACCCCTCCCCCCATATGAATTTGATTCAATCATTATTCACATTGAATAAAACTCTCTTTTCTTACCTTATTGTGTGCTATCAGAAAAGGCTGTCTTGTTTGTCAAATATTTCTTTCAATATTAATAACATGTTCAGTTACCTGTTCACATATCACAATTAAGGCATATGGTAAATTTGCATAATTATGTGCTAGAGAGCATGTGCCTGGTAACATGATATGTCCACAATGAAATTCTGACCTTAACTTGTTTCCAAGAAAAGTGTTTGTGCTTGTCTTCCCTGAGGAAGACAAAACCTAGTTTAGCCAATTTCATTCTGTATACTAGCCAAAGTGGCTGGTGGAAAATCGAAAAGCGGACACTAAAATTAATTTCTACTAGTCCGTGGGTTACTGTTAGTGTCAAGCCCTGCTATCTCATTTACAATACTGAGTTTTACTCTTGACTGATGCCTCAACCTACCTTATCAGCTTTAATTTGTATTCTTCTTTTTTTAGCACATCTTGAACATGGCTGTTAAGTGGGCCAGACTTTCCTGATGCCCAACAGTTGTTCCACCTTGCTTTCTGTAAAAAATCAATATTACAGTGCCCTTTTATTTAATACAACAAACACATCATATGTGCCAAGTATGTCTTATTAACCAGGTTTGCACAAAAAGACCGCAGGCCAATATTTTGCAAGTACAGTCCTGAGCAAGGTACTGTACATGTATTATTTAAGGCCTGAATAATTTGCAAGAAAAAGTGTCACAATCAATGACTGGAATGGCAAGTAAACTTCAAGGGTTCACATGACTTCTGATTGAGAACAGACGACTGATATTGTTTCCAAAACAAGAGAACAGGGTCAAAAGAAAAATAATTTACAGTTTTTGCCCTTTAGGAAAGCTCTAACTATGATGACTACTAGCCAAAAAATCATGCTCACTGGCCCTTGGAAAATTCATGTCTTACAGTGCTTCAGTCTGTAATTTGAATTTCTTGAAACATTTCCCCAAGAAACTTCACTTGTAAGTGACAGATAGAGTCTGCTAGCCCAGCTGGAAAATTCACAAGCCCTAGGCTATGAGGAGACTCTCTTTTCAAAGGGAAGTTGACATAAAAAGGCAACCTTTTTGGTACCGTAAATCCCTGAATTAGCGCCCCCATGGAATAAGCACCCCTCCTATCAGTCAAAATTTAAATAAGCCCCCCTACCCGCCCCCAGGGTGGTGCGGTGGCCTCACGGGTTTGATCCCTGGCCTGGAACATTGTGTTGTGTTCTTGGGCAAGACACTTTACTCTCACAGTGCCTCTCTCCACCCAGGTGTATAAATGGGTACCAGTTGGCAAGTTTAATGCTGGGGTAGCCCTGCGATGGACTAACATCACATCCAGGGGGAGTAGAAATACTCTCAGTTGTATCATGCTACAGAAACCGGGATAAGCTCCGGCCTGATGGGCCACTTGGCCTGAATGCAGACTTTACCTTTACCTACCCACCCCCACCTTGAATATGTGCCCTGGGTGCTACTTTGAGGATTTATGGTAAGTTATTTATAATTTTTAATTTAACTATATATCTAGTCCTTATTGGCCCCGGTGAGGCATGGGGCTGCAATTTAACCATGCCATAAAATTACAAGAAAACTGCACTGTAGGATCATTTTGAAAGTACCCCGAATGCCACTACAAAGAAAGCAAAGAAACTGCTTTTTAGTATTCACTGAGTCTGTGGAATAAACTTTGCACAACATGGAAGCAGCTACCACCCTGTGGTACACAACTGCAAAGTAGTTCTTACTGGCTTGTGGAGGAGGAAGGGAAAAGGTCCCGACAAGGTATTCATAGAACTTGAATACATTTTTATATTGCTTGCACATCAATATTTGGTTCATAAATTTAATGCTAGTTGGCATACTTACTACACACAATTAATTCAGTTATTCAATATTCATACCTCAAACATACCTTTTCTGGTATGCTTCAGTGACAAACCAGGCTTGCTTGTCCTCAATATGGGTATTTTGGTTCCACTACATCTTAACAAAATATGAACCATGACCAACTCAGGGTTGGGGGAAACTCCCTTATATGGGCTATGATGGTATGTGTGCAGGCCTCATTTTCGTGAGAAATAGCGTATTGATTTTGGCTAATGGGGTACTGTTTTTGCACTCTTAGACTAGTTTTGAATTGGATATGTTTTTTCAGAAAAGGTTGTTTTTCACCATTATCGATAACACCATCACAAAAGCCCTTCACAGTGTAGTTTTAAAACATTTAAGTCTTTGATGTAAGGATTAGATTTCAAATAGCATATCAAATAGTCACAAATAGGGTGAAGAAAATCACAGATTTTGGTTGGTCTTAAATGGGACAATGCTCCTGTCAGTGTTTCTCCCCAAGGGGGAGGGGGGGATCGGGCATCCCTACAGGGTTTGACATTTCTCCTTCACATTTTGGTCAATTTTTTCATCCTGGGGCAAATATTTCCATACAATCTCCCCCACCCTAGTGAAATTCTGTAAAATACCAAAACAACTTAATTGTAAAAAGAAATCAAATTTATACATGTATTGCAAATTTTACACAGTTCAAATCACATCCAAATTACTTTACTTAATGCCAGCTGGTGAAAGAGCGATCTATTAATTTAAACAATAGAGTGTTTCTGTCGAGGAACTATCAGCTGATACTGTAGTTGCCCTGTGGAAATTTGATGTTCTTAAAACAAATATTTGCCCGAGAAGCAAAGCTTTGAGGGCAAAATATGCTAGTTTTAAGAACATCAAATTTCTGAGGGGCAACTATCAGACTGATATATAGTTTTGAGACATACACAATCTATTGTCTTTATTGTTCACCCCTAAATTTTCTTCCCTGCGCTAGTTCAAAAATCAATAAGACTTCAATTGAATTATTTTCAACTTTTTGAGATGAATTAAAGCTGAAATGAAACAAACCAGCTTGTTTACAGAAAAATTTTCACAGACGAATACTATCCATCCCAGTATTTCGGCGGATGGGCACTATTTAAGGACGTTCGCACCCATTGCTACTGCGCATCTCTAGTGCGCACGCAATTCATTGGTCACGCGCGTGCCACGTCATTTTCAAGCGCGCGCACGGAGTTGAAAACTCAACAAAATATAGGGCTGATGACCTTTGCAGTAACTTTGTGTGCGAATATTTTTGTTGGATGCTCGGTGACCCCCACTTTTTTTTCGGCAGATCACTTCCTTTTCTGATTCTTTCCATAATACTAAAAAACAAACAAAATCTGTACGTGGGAAGTTTTAATTATTTCTCATATACTATTGAAATAGGGTCGAATTGGTACATGGATACAGGTGTACGTAACTTAAAAGTTGTATTTCTTCAAGGCTAATTCTAGCTGATTTAATGACATATGTAGCAAAGATCTATCAAATAGGCCTATATATGCTGTTTTAAACACACATAACTTAGATATGATTCTTTCACTCAAATATATTCCGATAGTAATGAATCCGGCCAGAATTGCCTCGAATGACCGGAAGTCCTAGAAATGCTGTTGTCTGAGCTGCACCTTATCTTCAAAACGAGTTCGGTGACCCCGATTTTTTTTACGTTTTTTATCTAATCTTATCATTTTCTACCTGCAGTCAAAGTTTTAAAAAAATCTGTGCATGGGAAGTTTTTGGGCTCGAACATCCTTAAACAATAGAATGTTTCCGTCAAGGAACTATCGGCTGATGGTTGCCCCACGGAAATTTGATGTTCTTACAACAAATATTTGCCTGAGAAGTGATTGAGCTTCGAGGGCAAATATGCTAGTTTTAAGAACAGCAATTTTCAGACCGATAGTTCCGAGACATAAACGCTCTTTTGTCTTTATTGTTCACCACTAAATTTTCCCGTAGTGGCATGCCTCAAAACTGAAAATGACAACAATTTATTTATCAAAATTTCCAACCGCTACGGAGGGCTTAGGTGTTTCGTATTTTCCGTTGTATCCTTTTCAGATGATAAATTACATCTATACATGTATAAACGATTTTATATATGTCAACTGTTGACTTCTAAAGAAGAAACCTTCTATTAAGAGGAAAACTCGAATCTTTAACCTCTGCGCCCACTTGACGCTTTACTGCACCATAGTTTACCAAAGTTTTCAATGCCAAAAAATACTTCTCTTGCTCTCTTATAACTAAGATCGACATGGGACGATAAATTATTTTCATCTTATCTAAAAAAAACTGTAAAAGAAAGCTGCCTTTGATGAGCCACTTCCGCTGAGCAGGCACTATCGTCTGATAGTCGCCCTAAGGCATTCTATTGACAGATAGTGCCTGCCCAAGATCGTACCACGTGATCAGTTTTGCTGACGACAAAGGAAAATTTAGTGGTGCACTGTAAGGGCTGATACTGTCTCTCCGCAGATGAACACTATTGCATCACGTGATCAGTTTAAACCAATAAGAATTGGAGAAAATTTAGTGGAGAACTAATTAGCAGCTAATAGTGCAAAGAAGAAAAGTTATAACATAAAAGATCTGCATGAGAATTATAGTAAATGTATATACGAACACTCCAAAATGCCAGGTTTGAAACAATCAAGGTAGGTTTTAAATCGTGTATAATATATATTGCTACTGTCCCCTTCAACCCAATGTTGACAATCTTCCCGACCATGGGGCAAAACAGACTTGTCAATTCAAATTCTCAACTCAGGAGACAATTTTATGTCAAACCCGGTGGGAAACCATTGACAGGTGCATAGACTTGTAGAGATAAGTTAGTGTCTATCCCGGGGAAAAATTGGGTGGGGGTGTGCGGCCCGCTTCCCAAAACCCTTACCCTACTTATGACCAAAATCTGCGATATTCCCTACCCTATTTATGACCTGACCAAAAATTCGAAACCCTATTTATGACCTAAACCTTACATCAAAATCCTGTTTCAGAAGTGCGTTATAATTGGATCCCTAGCTCAGAACAAAGTTAAATTACCGTAAACATAATTTGTGAAGGGCTTTTGTTAATTCTCTTTTGGTTTCTTAAAAAACAAACCCATATTGAGGCTAGAGTACAAAAACCATACCCTATTTATGACCAAAATCAGCCAAAATTGATACCCTATTTATGACTAAAACGGCTGAAAAACCATACCCTTTGGGGCCGCACATACCTATAATTATAGCCCATATAAGGGAGTACCCCCCGGGGTGTCTATCAGCATAAGTGTAAGCATTAAATACCTTCCAGTAACTTGGTTCTTTTTTTCGTCCGGTCGGAACATGGTGAACCCATCTCTCCTACAAGACCTACAAGGGAAATCCAGCAAACGACACGGTAAACTCAGATGATTTGTTGCAGTGAAGATGTGAACAGGCAGATCGAGAGAGCTGATCTGTTTACAGTCAGTATATAAGATAATAGCCTCTATTGCAATCTTGCCTCTCTTGCTTCGATGTTTCTACATGTCATGGCTTCCTTCTCCGGTCTCGGTTCCTCCAGCTCCTTGCCTTGCGTTTATGTTCGTTTGGTTCTAGTCAGCACCATTTGAACGTCTGTATGTTCTTGAATAACCCATTACAGGTATAAAATAAAAGCGATTAATGTTTCTTTGACCGGTTCCCTTGCAGTTCAACTATATTCTGTTTACACCTGCGTCTAAAGCGTTTTGTTTTCGTTTATCGATTTCTTTTTCCTGGAAAACTCCCGTTCCTCATGAAAACGAGGCAGGACTGCTGTAGGTCGGCAAAACGTGGACCCCTCAATCTGGACCCAATCTGATCTGGACCAATCTGGACCCCTTTTGGACCCCACATGGCCCCCTTCTGCCAA
>JAHPZR010004955.1:0-19300 GCA_019787425.1 Platygyra sinensis
GAATTCTTCATATCCTTCTCAGCCTCATTCAATAATTGCTAATTAATCCATATTAATCCTCTCTATCAACAGGCATTCACATGTCATTCGTTTCTACCTTGGCAAACTATCATTTTAAGGTTTTCTTGCATTTGAAGAGAATTTTCAACATAATACAAATGGCTCCAAAGATCATATTCAAAATCTCAAAACAATATAATTTAAAGACAGTTTCGGTTGCTATCGCTTTCTCTCAATTGGTATACTTATCTAAGAAAAATATAAAGAAGTAATGATCTGAGAGTGTAGCCATTCTATATTCATTCTATTTTTAGTCATACGCATGTCAGCACAGTCGACAGTTGCCGGTCAGTAATGACTCCTGGAAGTAATGATAGGAAGTGGAAATTACTACATGTATTAGCCACTAAGGTAGCCCTTTAGATATCGTCATTGTCATTTTGATAACGAAATCCAGCCTCCTACAAAACTATGCCATTTAAATATTTTGGTCTGACCATTCTATCTTAATTTTGGGTAAATGTTCGAAGCGACTTGCATTCAACATTTAAATGGGTCAAGTGTAGAGTATGATAATCAGAAATGTTTATTAGGCCTAACAAACATTAGTAATGCATGGTCCACACCAGGATCAATTTTGTGCGGTTGAACATAGTTAAATCAGGTTTGATAGCCAGTTGGAGGACTACATTTAACATTAATACACATTTTCTTAAAGTGGACATGTACATGCATAGCAGCTTGCAAGTGGACATTTAAAGCAGCTTGGAGACTGAAATGATTTTGTCAACTTGTAAAATATTTTCCATGATGCAAATTTTATTTGTACACATTTAATACAGGTATGTTTTTGTCACAGAATAATTTTGAAGAACATTTGATTCAATAAACTCAACTGTAGTATTCAAACAAAATTTGATACCAATAAGAGACCCTATGCTCTACGAAATGCTTTAAGCCATGCTACATGAGAAGAAAACAACAATAAACTATGCTCAATTTAAGTGAAAATTGATGGGGCCTGGTTAAGCATGATATGCCATTCAAGTAAACTTCAAGTGAGTGATCCATTAACTTAAAGTTAATTTTGGCAGGTGGGCATGAGAGCTTTGCACCTGGGAGAATATAATAAGCTGGCCCTCCCTGCGTCGGTAAACTAAGTTGGTTAAGATGTTGAAATCAGCCTGGCCAGGCCCACAGCCATGCAGTCAATTCAGAACTGGCCCCTGTTGAAATCCCTAATCAAACGGTTAATGACAACAATAATTCTGATGGAAGTAAACTCATCAGTATGGGAAAACTTGTTTTCTGTGATGGCAGCATTTTTATGTCACTCAGAAAGCTTAATGACAAAAAAGCTCAACTGACAACCATCTTAAAGAAGCTGTTTAAAGAAACTATTGTCCAAACAATAAATATTTTATTCTGACCCTCAGTTAATATTTAAACTTAACTCGCTATACTGGCTGGGTTATTCCAATGGGGGGTGCAAGGTATTGAAACATTCTTAGAACCCTCTAGGCAGTCTACTCGTCCCACGTGCTTTTGGACTTGAATGCATAGAGGGATGGTATCCTACTTCGCTTTACCCACTGCCCCCCACCCCCCCCACCCTTGACCTAGTCACATACCTTTGACTATTTGATTCGAATTTTGGCCCTCACCTTTGCTGTTTAGGGCTTCCTTCATTTGTTTGTTATTAAACTGAAGTGATTATAAAAGCGGCTATGTGGCCATAGGCGTACGGCCCGGGGGGGGGGGGGGGGGGGGGCTGCAGCACCCCCAGTCACAGAAAACTTTGAAAGTTTTCGGGCAAAACGCTGATGATTCGTGACTTTTGTTTTTGTGGTGGCTATGAAAAGAGCCCTTTTGAATGCCTCCGCAAAGTGCCAGTTTAAAGTTTTCCTGAACTTCTCGTATGAGGAACAATTAACTGTTTCTTTTATAAGTTTCTGATTTTACCAGGCTGTCGATTGAAGTCATAGGCTAGGAGTATGCAATGTTTTAAAATAACTACAGTGGAATCCTGATTTCTCGAACCCTCATTTTTTCGATCCTCCCGATAACTCAAACCAAAAGTCGTTTCCCTCTCCTCAGTCAAACGCCGTAATTTCACGAACTTTCCGATTTTTAAAAGCAATTTTCATCAGTTCCCTTGGAGGTTCCAAAAAATCGGAATTCTGCTGTGTTTCTGGAATGATAACAGTTTCATTAGACGTGAGATCAGAATTGAGAACGTTTTTGTTTTTACTACGATTTGAGTACGTATATACAACTGACGCTTTCGGGCATTTTCTATTTTTTTTTTGGGCAATAAGGCCACCGCCCCCCCCCCCCCCCCCCTCAAGTCCGAAGGTGCCCGTACGCCTATGCATGTGGCCAGCTACATAGCCAAAGTTTATCCAGAAATTCCTTGTCAAACACCCTTCTCAGCAAACAGAGCAAACCCAAACAATGATGTCTATTGTTATGCTATTTGATTTGGAGAGGGTCAGGATAAAAAGAATTGAAAAGCTTGCTGCTCCCTGATGAACAATTAATAATTACTAACTATTAGACACCATTCTAGAATACCATTTTACAGTCTTTGATACAGCCTAATGTTGCCACCTGGGAAGGTTTTTTTCATTATTATTTATTATATATTTTATTATATATTATTTATTTCAATATTATATCGGTGACCCCCATTTTTTATTATCAAATTGTAATTAGCATGATAAGATGCAACTTTTTGCTGAGTTTAAAAAAATTCTACGATGGGGGTTCAGAGCCACCTTAAATTTTCGAAAATTTAAGGTGGCTCTGAACCCCCTTAGTATAATTTTTTTTAACTTTGCAAAAAGTTGCATCTTATCATGCTGCTTACAATTCAATAATAAAAATGGGGTCACCGAGCTCGTTTTTGAGTTATAAGCGCTTAAAGCTAAAATTAAGGGTGGTAACCTATTGTGCCACAAAAATAACAGCAATTTATTCCACGATGATTGGGTAGTTTGTTGATACCATGACTTTGGCATCAACCAGTATAGAGTGGTTGTAATGACCCATCAAACTGTGAGTCTTGGAAAGTACTGGAAACTGTTTTCAGCCACCTTAAGGGCAGCCAGCTATTTAACAATTATCCTGCGAAGTCGCGCGGAATATCCTCTGATACTTAGCCTACGAGGCCGTAGGCCGAGTCGGCTAAAATCAGACGATATTCCGCGAGATTGAGCAGGATAATTGTTTTATTATTCAACAAATTGATAACAAAATTGATTTCCAAGCTCGTAACATTTTTAAACCTTTCTGTCGACATTTTTTCTCTTCACTTTTTCTTCCCACGCACGAAGCTACGTATATCGCCGCATGTCTGTTACCTACGGATGACAGATATCGAGAGCATCATGACCATATTTGGATAGTGTTACAATTTGCTGAATAATAATAAGAATTATACACTTCAAAATTGAATTTTCAATCATCTTCTTAAGTATTGAACCTTTATTTAATTAAGCGGTCACCCCTTTTAAAGCGGCCAATTATCAGTCTCCAAATAATTATACAAAGAAATTCATGTGCTGTTCTCTTTTGTAGCTGACAGATGTCGTTCCATTGATGTCTCCAAACGCGTTGACTGTGGATGGGTTGGTATAACCGAGGCACAGTGTTTAGCTAAAAATTGTTGCTGGGACGACCTTAAATACAACAGTCCCTCAAAATACTGCTTTAATCCAAGTGGGTAAGTTCGCACTAACCTCTGTCTTCTTTCTTTCAACCAGTACACAAATAAAGGCTTAACTAAGCCATGGACACAAATTACAAATAGTAACCAGCATTAAAGCTTACTTCCCAACGTAAGTTTTTTTTCCACTGGTCGTAAGCAAGAACGCTATTTTGAAAACCTACGTCTAGCACCAGTATAACTAACTAACTAACTAAATAAATAAATAAATAAATAAATAAATAAATAAATAATTAAATAAATAAATAAATAAATAAATAATTAAATAAATGAATAAATAAATATATTAATTAATTAATTAATTCAGTAATCAATTATTAATCAATAAATAGGATACATTATTTTTTTCTTATTTCAGTCCTTAGGCCGTCCAAGTGAAACAGTGATCTGACGAAAGAAAAGTTGAAAGCAGGAAAACAACACTCGATCCTTTAGTGCTGTGGATGAGTGACCATCAAATAAAGATGCGCTGTAAAGAGTGTGTACATTGTCGCGCAATAAAAAATAAAATAAAAAACCATGTAGTGGATAAAGTCAAGAAATTGTAACATTGTAGACGATAAAAAAGACAGTTCTCCACGTTTAAGGCGCGTGTGTTGTCCCAAAGTTGAGATATTCGTCGAGATGTTTCGCGCAAAATTATAGAGCCTGGTCCTCCAATATGGCGGACGGAAAATAGTGTGAACATCTGGAACTTACTTTGGCTATGTAGTCGACTCATTTTCTGAACCGAGCCTAAAAACCATTTACGCAAGCAGCTTTCCTGATACCTAAACTCCTAAAATGGCTGAAAATCACGAGATAAGTGTATACTCTTCGGCAAACGTTATCTTAGTTTTATGTCACGCACGACGATAACTTCGAAATTCAAAATGCGCTGGTTTCCAAACGAAGGACGCTATTGAGCTGGAAAGTTGTAAACAGGTATAAATTTAGTGCCTCTCATGTCTGATGAGGATAAAACCTTGATGACGTCACCTTGGGCGGCACTGTTAATTAAATGAAATGAAACCGCGCCGTAATTTTAGGAAAGCGATTAGCTTTTAATCTTACGGAACTCAGGAAAACAGTCAGATTTCTGTAGAAGGAAATGTTGTTACCTGGCAAAAGGACAAGTTTCCTCGGTTTTGGTGAAAGCTGACTGATATAGTTCTTCAGTATCGTCACGTTCAGATTCATCTTAGCCTGCGAGCAGGCTCACTTGTTTGGGTAGAGTATCGCGGGCAAAGGAGCTGGCGAGAAGAATGGGGCGAGGAAAAGTTTCCTCGCCTCATTCTTCTCGCTGGGTTCGCCGGTTCTCGGTTCTTTGTCGCCTTGACCGTGATACCCTATCCAAACAAGTGAGCCTGCTCGCAGGCTAGATTCATCTTCTCTGATGATAGTCTCTTTCGCCTCACTCATGGTCGAATCATAGAAAAATGTGGAGGCTCTCTCGCTGACTTGCACAACGCGCATGGTTTCGGGTCAAAATACTTGTCTTTGCACTTTGATCTTTGGCATGGCAAACACTCCGTTAGTCACGTGCCCATCCTGTTCCTTTGAGGTGAAAACTACTTATTTTTATCTGATTCTTTTTAGTTTTATTATTTTCATTTTGTATCTTTATTGCTTTTATTTGGTTTTTATTATTTTGGTTTTCTGTCAAGGTTCCGGAGGTTTCTGGGAAGGTTCCGGGTAGGTTCTGGGCTGTTCCGGGTTATGTTCGGATGGTTTCGGGTAGGTTCCGCGTGGTTCCGGCAGGTTCCGGGTGGTTCCGGCAGGTTCCTGGTGGGTTCCTCGTTTTACATACACCCTGAGATAAATAGCCAAGTTGGCTTTAACCAATCTCATATCCAACAAGCGCGAATGGAATAATTGTTTTATTAAATTCCGATTAGAAATATAAAAGCTAGATTTTATAGATTTTTAGTTTTACAAAACGACCGGAAGTTGATGTGGCAAAAACAACGGAAAGTGCGAAGTCACAAGGCATACGCGCCGTTCGTAAACTTAGTGGAATGAAAAATTTAAAAGCGACGCACGCGTGTCTGCTGAACGAAAATTACAATCATCTATAATTTAAGGAACTAAAATTGTACCAAACGAAGGATATTCAAAATTGGTCAGAAAGTCTGAAAAGCGTTCAAGTTTGAGTCATCAAGAAGAGTTATAATTGTGCAATTGCACATTGCAGTTGTGAAAACTTTGATCGCCATGTGACAGACGTTGTCACGGTCAAAATTATTTTCAACAAGAACTCTATCAGCGTTCCCTTAGCTTGCTGTGGCTGCCTTGGCATCAGTTCGAGCTGGACGTGTGAAGCTGATTGCTAGCTTGTTTCAGAGTCAGGTACAGAAAAATATCTCAGCGTCGGATTCATCTTCAGAATCTCTGAGGCCAGCCTGGTGGTTCTTCGTGGCTGTTAAAGATTCGAGCCGACTTCGGTTCGGCTCAAAATAATGTACTCCTTCATGGATTTCAAGTTTCGAAAGGACAGAATTGTTGGCGTTAGTTCGTGTTGATTCGATCGTCTTCGTCAGCCGAGGAAAAGACCGAGATAAAACTAGGTCGTCCTCTGTAGTTAAGCGGGTTTTTTGTTCTCTTCCCGTCCGAGCTCACCGCTGTCGAACAGTTTCTTCATCTCTTCATTGGAGGTTGGTTTCTTACCGTTTCTTGGCTCTAGTACGCAGGCAATGTTGCCCGTTTTTTTCTGAGGTCTTTTGCAAATCCTCTAATGCTTTATTTGCCTCAGTAAAAGCGGGGTCAGAGATAACGGAAAACGGTTTGTTAAAGTGCCCATATCGTCAAAATTTTTATTTTCCCATCTGATCCTATATTCCATGCAATGAACTTTGGCGAAAAAAATTTTCCATTTGGATGGAAAGCGATTTTTCTATGAAGTTTTAAAAACCTGAAAATCCTATTTTATTGCGGTCCACCCGTGCCGCTGATCACATCATCGACGTGCTCAGATTTGTGACGTAGATTAAGGAAGACGTGACTTCAGGCTTGACTTTTCTCGCTGGTTGTGCCTCTGTAAATTTAGCTTCGCAGTCTATGCAAAATGCTCCTTTCCAGCATTTGGTATGAACTTTTAAGTTTAATTTACAGACGTAAAACAAGCGAAATAAGTCAGCCTGAAGTCACGTCTTCCTTAATCTACGTCACAACTCATTCCAAACCAGGGGAAGACTGGTGCGAATGGTAGACCAAAATGGCGGCAAATTAAAAACTTCTAAAAAAGATTGCATTTTATCCAAATCGCATTTTTCTTTCACAGAAGTTCATTGGGTGATATATAGAATCAGATAAGAAAATAAAAATTTTGATGATATGGGCACTTTAAGGGGTAGCGAGCGAAGGAAACGATCAATGGCGGCTTTCAGATGGATTTCATCGATGAACTTTTGTAAACTGACAGTGGGCCATCTTTCTTCCTCACCGACGTGCAAAACCTCTTCAAAAAACATTCAGTTCTTCTTTTACCGAACATTTCTTCTATCGGTTTCGAAAATTTGGTGCCAGCAGGACTAGCAAGCTATTCAGTAACATTAAGGTAAATAATGTTGTTGTTTTGTAATCTTCATGAATGCCTAAAATCTCCATGTTCATATTTGTAATTTTTATGGGAAACTTAACGGATACGTACCGTTTAATATTCTCATTCCGAACTTCATGGCCTTTTCGTTGTTAATGCGACGGTATTGTCTATAATTTCGTGTATTTCGTTTGGAGACAGCTCACCGAATTTGTCTTTTCTCATCCATTTTTTTGTCGACGAAACTTGGCTTCCCACAAAAAAATTGACATTTGCCGCATTAATTTCCATAGCATATAAGGTCAAAAGTAGGTATAATGGCTGGTAACCGAGATACAATTAACCAGTCAGAAAGCTAGAATTGCATTATACGAGGTTGAGAATTTAATAATGGTAAATAGCTGGGAATAACCATCTTTGTTCTCTGTAGTGAGCCGACTTAGCCCGAGTCAGCTATCCATGGCCGCTCTATCTGACGCCATATAGAAAAACGTGAAAATCCTGGGAACGAACTCAAACTCGAACTCGAATTCGAACTCGAACCAGAACCGGAACTCGAACTCGCGGGAAATTTGAATTGACGAATCAGGATTGAGCAGGCGGGAAAAAATTTACTGTCCCGACGTCAATGTAAGTTTACAGGAAAGGCATTGAAGCCAGCCAACTTTTGTCGCTGGAGACGGCACTAAATATTCACGAAAAGGGAATTTACAATTGTCAAAACCGTAACAGTTCTTAAAATGTGAAAAATATGAAGAAGTTTGTGTCTCCAAGCTTCTAATTTGGCGCCAAATCTGAGTCGCCGGCGTCCGGCATTGCAACTCGCTCGTAGTTCGTCGAGTGTCGCCAGGTAGGGTAATAGTTGTCTTATTTTGAACAAAATATCCTGTTTCTCGTCAAACTAAACCCGGAATTCTCGAGTTAAGTATTAGAAGAAACCGAAGCAACTTTATCATTGTCTCTATTTTTGTTACCTGCGAAGAAAAAGGCTATTATCGTGTCGTTTTGGTAGGACAGCTAAGTTTTGACTGCCGCTCGTATTGCGGGCTCAGCCGCCGTATGCAAGGCGGAACTGAACATTTACGTAGCAAACCAATCACAGTAAGAGAGGCATCGCAGCGTCCTTCTCAGGTAGAAGATGGGAAGAGGAGAGGACACCTGTGAAAGACCTAACATGGTCGAAAACAGGAACCATAATAAGGGACGGAGACCGTAAGTCTTGGGATGCGCGCGGACCCATGATATGGGACAATTTTTCTATTTTTAGAACAAATTGCGCCATCCTGACGTCATATATCCACGTTGATCTACGCACGTGTCTTGGGCTCTCTCGCGTGGATGTTGTCATGTTGAGTGATGAAATGGTGAGAGTTGCGAGATTCTCTTACCGATTTTTCACAGCGATGGCACGGAATAAGGCAGAGAAGAAGAACCAGGGCTCTTCTATGTACTTTTATCCTCTGATTTAATGGCAAAGGTGTGTTTTTCAGGGTCGAAAATTTCTTTAATTTCGCGCTGTGAATGAATAAAATCCGCTCACCGGCTAGTTATACGAGTAAACTTTTGTGTTTGTTTTGTAGAGAAAAGTTCTGTAAGAAAACTGTTTACTCCGTTATCGAGTTAGTTTGTGAGTTTGCCAAACAATGCTTAATCATAACCAAGACCTGTTTTTGATAGTTTCTTATTGTTTCTGCTCGTTTGGCGAGTTTGCAAACGTTTTTGAACGCGGGCAAGTTTGACGCGTACGAGTCATTTGCATAGTGCAGCCCGTGCACTTTCAAGTTCGAGTCGGTGTTTTCAGATTGTGAACAAATCGTGAAAAATATTTGTTTCGTTGTCTTTTGTAGTGAGATACTACAATAATTTTCACCAACGTTCGCCAAAAGGCTACTAACATCATGTGTGTTTCTTTCACATAGTGAAACTTTACGCTGCGAAAATAAAATAGACAAGGAGTTTTGACTCAATGGAAATCTTTAGTCGAGTCGTAACTTTTCTGATTATTTCTGCTGTATTCACATATTTTCAGCTTAGCCTTTAATATGTTCTCAAACATTAGTCAACCTTAGACATATTCAAAAACTAGAGATATTATATGAGTTCGATGTACGTTTTCACACGACGGCCGCTCTTACTCAACCACAACAGACAATTTATTAGATTTTTACACAAACAAAACTAAGCAGCATCTATACGGACATTGTCATTTATTGGGCCTAAACGCTGCTGTATCCAAACATATCGAACTATTTCTTTTTTCCGTGTTATGGAAAAGCTGTTAATCTTCTTCATATGTGGAATTTAGATTGGAGTAACGTGAAGTTCTTGTAAAAGGAACAGCGGAACTCAACTTGATCAGCGATATAAAGGGGGACATACCTAAATTCGGCACCGTCTTCACTCAAACTGGAGCAACATACGACGAAAATACTTAAGCAAAATTCCAACAGCCATAAAGGCGTTGAGTTGTGGGCCAAAAGCATATTTCGGACGTCATTTCCCCTGCGCGACATCCGCGAAAATCCTCGCAGCAATATACGCGCGGGTGCCTTAGGCGGCGATGGTACAATTTGTTCCGAAAATAGAAAAATTGTCCCATATCATGGGGCCAACCCCAATACCAGAAATGGCGCGCGCTTACGGTCTCCGTCCCAGATTATGGCTCCTGTCGAAAAGTGATACTTTAATGGAAAGTTGGCAACTGCAGAAATGAAAATGGAAATCTATTCATGGCTTACAAGAAGAGTGCCTCATATAGGCTCTGCAAAGTTGAATCACATGTGAGATTTTATTTTCGTTTCTGTCGTTTTCCTGCTCATTGAACTGACATAACTGTCTACGCTAATCATTAGTAACAAAGCGGGACCCAGTTACTTGAATACTTATTAACGTAGAACACCGAATAACGACATTTCTTTTACTCAGATATTTGTAACATTCTAACAAATATATGACAAGAAATCGTAACCGAATAATTATATGCTTCCAAGAGACTATCGGGTCTACTAGTCTCTTGCTGCTTCTTAAACTTTGAGATGTTGGTTCTGTTGACCCAGCTAAAATGTTTATAGTGTGCAATTTTAATGGAAGATGAAGTCATCCAACGAGTTAAATTCTACTGTTTGTATACAATGTGGTTTTGCTTTTTTGTTTGCATAAAAAGTAAGGAGAAGAAGAATCACTGGCGAGGTTCAGTGGAAGAATTTTTGCCTTAGTTTCTGTCGCTTTTCCTACTAATTTACCTAAATAGGCAAAGTTTGATTTTGAATAACTATGTACTGTTCTTCTCAACCGCGGATAGTTAGTTTTGTTGACCAAGATATGACCCAGTGTTCTGCTCTATAGTTTCTAAAAGTTTTAGTTATATATAGGATGATCAAAAGATGTGAAGGGTCAGAGCATTCAAGAAAAAGAAAAAGATACGAGAAATAAATTTTTAAACCTGTCTTTACATTTACCTTTTTAAGGTCATCACACACGATGGGACTAGTCCCTGCGACTAGTCGCTGCAACAAGTCGCAGGGACTAGTCGCATCGTGTGAACTGGTCATTTTTGCCACAAAATCCAGTCGCAGGTACCAAAATTTGGTCCCTGCGACTAGTCCCACGAATTCAAACTGATTTGAATTCGTGGGACTAGTCGCAGGGACTAAAGTTGGTCCCTGCGACCAGGTTTTGAAGCAAAAGTGGCCAGTTCACACGATGCGACTGGCTCCTGCGACTAGTCGCAGGGACTAGTTGCCAGTTTACGCGATGCGACTAGTCCCTGCGACTTCTTGCAGGGACTAGTCGCAGGGACTAGTCCCATCGTGTGTGCCGACCTTTAAGATTAAGAGAAAATGTCAGCGAGTATCTTGAATTAGTGGCGTGAATCAAAAATTCTATTTCGCTGTTTTTCCCATGAATAGCTAATGTTAGCAAAGAAATCCGATGCAGCTTGCTTTTGCTAGAGACCCTGTTGTTGAAAATAAAAACCCAGTTTTTCTGTCTATGGAGGGTTTCCAAGTTTCTCTTTGGTTTCAGTTTGCGAACGCAGAGGAAGTTCGTGCAGATAAACTAATTTTAGTCTCAGTTTTGGTCATTTTGCCTTCGCGAACACGAAAATAAATTTTCTTAGTATTCTAGCAGAACAAAACTACACCAGGTTTCTCTACTACCTATTACTTATATATGAGTAACAAACAAAGAGAAATCAATTTTTAAACAGTCAAGGTCTTTTGCTCGATATTCGGAGATGTTTATTCTTAAGATGTACTGTCCTATGTTCTTTTTCTTTTAAGCAGTAATGAGCTACTAACCGTTGGAAAGATTTTACTTGCATCACATTTATGGTAAAAGAAAATGTATTTCTTTTAGATGTTTGATTAGGTTGCTTGGTATTAGTTCCCACTGGGATAATTAGGCCTTTATATACCAATCCTTGTGAATATCACACCACTTGACGCCGACCAGTTTACTCGAGGCTGTTTTTTTCCCTAATGTTTTTATTGTTGTTTTTAATAGTGTGTGACTTTTTTCTTATATTACTTGGCTTGTAACCTGTGTCCAATGTGTCCCCGGCTCAGATTTTTGTAAATAAACTCGACCATTGCTGGCGGCTCCCTCGACTATTTGTTTGTTACTCGTCTCTTCTACTTATAATAGAAATGTTTTCTATTCGGCTGAGCGAAGCGAAAGAGAATAGAAGATCAATTTTAAAAGATTCGGAAACAGTCGTTGAGTTAATCATCTCTCTTGGCTTTCGGCGTAAATATTTACCAAATCGCAATGCGATGGCATTCTAAAGGGATCAGGTCACAATTTTTGGCAGTTTTAGCAGGCATTGGCCAAATGGTCAACAACAAGGACTCTTGTATGTCGTCAATCCCACTGCAGTGTGGAAACAAAGGCATGCGATACGGACCTAGGAAACCAACGATGCGGAAAGTAATCGATATCTTAATGGCCATATGGTTAATATTTTACAAGACAGCCAAATACTAATTTCCAGTGTGCTTGGATTGCATCGTTAATGAAGGGTTAAGTGCTACTAGTTAATTGACATCTTAATGGCTTTGGCTGGTGGTTTATACAAAAGAACGAAAAGTAACTACTGTTTGGAATGCATGGTAGATGAACCCTTCAGTGATTTCACGAGAGCTTCAGTGATGTCATTTCTAAATGACGCAACGATTCGAACACCGTAACAAACCACTAAAATATTTACAAAATGATGAGGTTAAATTTGCAACCAGGGATGTGAGATCTTTAGCTTAAAGAGAGTCGGTGCAGCGACGGCAAGTCATTGCAGGTGTATATCTGTTGTACAAGGAGAATGATCAGTAAACGTTTCCTTCTACTCTTCCTGACTCTCTGTTCCGTCCCAAGGTAATTTATCGTATAAATATATTTTTTTATATATTCACACTTTGCACCAATTAAATGACTTTCAATCTACTTGACCTCGCCAGGAATTAAAATAATTATGTCTGGATTTATGAGAATGGTGCTAAAAATAAACATGCGATTTCACCTTGATTTCGCTACCCTTTTAAGCCGCCTCCAAGCCATGTAAAATGGCACAAAATAGAGAAAGATTGAAAATGAAAGCGAGATAAACGGGTGGAGGAAGAGAAAAAGGACTGACTTTCCTTTTAATTTTTATATCGTCGCCTTTAGTGATAGTTTCTGCCGAGAATAAAACGCCCGCTTAGCGCGCGAAATCAATTCTTTAGCACCCTTTTCATAAATCCAGGCATAATTATAATTAAGTGATGCAGCACTTTTTCTCTGTTAGTAGTTTTCCATTTGAGTAAGTGGTACTTTTCAGGGTGTTATATGTTATTCTTTACTGTGAGATATGAAGTTTATTTTACTCTTTTAAATTCAAGGACTCAACTGATAAATCTTGGAAATGCTTGCAAAAATATGTGGAAAGTGGCTGGAAATAACCTGATCACTCTTGCTGGCCCTAATCGAGAATTAAAAGTTGAAATTACCGCTGCAAACCCGTTGTTTACCGTGGAGCTGGGAGGAGGAGGACCAGCGAAAATCGCTTCCCTTCCGTTTACCCGATTCCATGGTAATGGTTTTTTGTCTTTTGTCTCTTTTATTTTTTTCAAACTCAGATTACTCGCCTCTCCTATTCTTAATCGATCAATGCCAACAATTTATCCTAAATTCTTCACGTTCGCCATTTGCAATCCATATTAACCCTCTATATCTTCAGGCATTCACATGTCATTTCGTTTCGACCTTGGCAAACTATCATTTGAAGGTTTCCTTTCATTTGAAGAGAATTTTCAACATAACACAAATGGCTCCAAATATCACGACTTAATTCCTTTAAAGTGCCTATGAAATGAAATTTTAGCCCCCTTTTTTTATTGCAGAAAATTAAAAGTCTTTGTTGCACTGATTCATAATTTTCGAATTTAAGCTCTGGTCCGGCGCGCAAAATAATTTTTTTATCCCTACAAAGTCGGCAAAAAATGCAAGTTTCGTTTTCCGAGGCCTGGAACTAGTGACGTCATAAGGTGTGTAAATTTCGATTGCTTCACTGAGCCGTCTTTTTGGCGGTTTTATTCAGTGAAAAATGTCCTCAGATGATGAATTATCCAGTATGTGAGGGGAGAAATTATGATGATTAAGTTTTTGTTTATTTAGCTTTCGCTGTTTAAAATAGGAAATCCATCAGAGAAGTTATTTTGTTTAGTTTTCAAGTTACAGGTTGTTGTTCCAGTTCATTGGCCATAACGGACACCTATTGTTCTGTTATAAGGTCATAACTGTAATAGGCGTTGAACTGTAATTCCTACCTGCGATAGTCTTTTGTCAAACTGTTATCCACCTGTATTTTTTTGAAAGTTATTAATGTTGTAAAAGATGAAATCCGTTATAGCCAATCAAGCTTTCTGAAATGAATGAGATAATGTTTAGTTTTGACTGTTTAGTACCCTTACGTAATCTGTTGAGGTGTGCTTTCTACTTAAATACTCGCCCCTTGTAAAGTATTCTTTGGTTATGTTATTGGATTAAACTCTACTGTTGGAGCCAAGTGACTGCGTATTCGCTCTCGTCCCACTGGATCGATCATTTGCTGTAATAGATCCCGAAGTCTCCAGGAGTGTGGTAAACTCCGTCACTGCAAGGGTGTTTCCCTCTGATTGTTGTAACAAGGATAACAACTAAAGCGACCCGAAAACGTGTTATCACAAGTAACACAACATCTTCGTGTGATGTTGAGCCGCTGCAGTTATCGGTAGAGGGGGAAGGCTCTTTAAATTCGATCGTTCCGCGCTATCGAGTCGGGTCGTGGAAGAAGGAGACGTGACGGAGGAAGACGACACGACGAAGATGATATACGCTTTGCGACCTTAGAATCTCGATTCGAAAACAAGGAAACAGTCTTAAATTAGTAAACTTTAAATCTGTCATGCCTTCAATGTAAGAAAATGGTAAAAGCGCTCGCGCTGTTCGCTTTGGCAAAATATTTAACCTGATGATTTATTAAACCACTTGGTCACGGTAGTGTTGCAAATCTCACACACATGCTGCAAACATCAAGTTTCAACCAAGCGCATGTTCTAGTTGCTTCAAACAGTATTTCCCTTTTCTACTTGAAGGGGAGAATATACATAATTACTTTATTAAATCCATTGCCAGTTCTCGTTGGGTTGAAGATACTCCGGGAGATACTCTCGTTCACACGCTCGTTGATGAGGAATACTCGCCCGCTCGTTTCGTGTCTCGAAAACTCAGACCGAAAAGTGAAAGAATTCAGTGCTATACCACGGATTACTTACTTGTTTACTGTTAGTCGATGCAATGTCCTACATTTGAACGTGTCTGGTTCTGCACTACAACGTGACTCTCGATTTGTATCGCGAAACTGTCACCCAACAGACCAGGCGCGGATCCAGGGGAGGTGAAATGGGTGAATTTTCACCCCCACTTTTTCTGAGCTCCCTTGTTTCTTTTTTTTTCTTATCCCTCAAATATTGAAATAATATTTGATTTCTCTGACATTATTACAAAAATTCACCCCCCCCCCCCCCCCCTCCCATTTCAATCCGATCCGACCTTGTAGACATTGCGCTAACCAGCGCTAACCGAACGGCTTGGCTCGAATGGCTTTTAATCATCTTCAGTGATAAATTTGGTTTTTTTTTTTTATTTTTTTATTTTTTTTTTATTTATTTTTTTTTATTAGAAAAAAAGAATATATATGTATTTTACAGCACTAATATTATACATACATAAATTTGGTTTATACTAACAATGCAAACCAAACACGATTCGAATGCAGGGTACTATTTTCCCGATTCTACCAAGGTGGGCTGTTTTTTTCGCTCTCTCTCTCTCCCTCCCTCCGTAGATCCTACCTATATCAACATTATCACGACGAACGGTACACAAGAGGTCTTAAGGCAACCCGAGACAAACACGGATTCGTTATATTTTTCGGCTCTGGGTTCTTATAAAAGCTCTGTTGAGCAAATTTCCCTATATTTGCTCTATCATTCTCGCATTAGGATTATCGTGGTAACACGTCCTGATAACAAGTCCGCAAGAAATCATCAGCCGAAATCATGCGTGCCTGCAAAGTAACACAAATCACAATGATGCGAGACCAATGTTACATCAGTTGAAATCTTCGCTCCTTTTCAATTTGTTCCTGATCGTGTGAAGACTCGAGAGTACTACCACTAAATCTTTATTAAGACATCTCCATTGCAGAAGAGCTCTACTGTTTAAAAGCCGTCGATAGAAACTTTGTTCGAAATGGAGGGAACAACACGGACGCATTCGTCGCTTTGCAATTGGGCCGGTGTATCCGAACAAATCGTTAACAATGTACTCTTCTGACTTCGTCTTTCCCACCCCTTCGCTAATTCCACTCAGATGCTATGATGGCTTGAAGGTTTTACACACCTCATGACATCAACCGTACTAATTTGCATATTACGACTTAAAGATACACTACGGCGGGCTGCTACTACGGCTACTTCGGCATTGAGGTACTAGGCTGACAACTCCGTTCCCTCCGCAAACCTCAAACAGATTAAGATTTCGCTGTACGGCAACGGGGTATTCAGCATCTACGTGTCTTTACAAAAATGGATAGGTTCGACTTTATTGTACTTTCATACGACAAAGGCTTGATCAATGACAATGATTTCCTTCTCTTGTGTCGATCTTACATCTCCCAAAACTTAGATTTGCCTCTCAGCTGCTTTCAGAACCGCTGTAATGCCAACCACAAAACAAAATAAGCTTAAGGTGGCTCAAAACAGTTTCCAGCACTTTCCAAGACGTAGATTTTTATGAGCCATTATTACCACTCTTTATCAGTTAATGCTACAATCATGGTATCAAAAAACTGCCCAATCATTGGTGAACACGTTGGTATTGTTTTCGTGACACAATAGGTTACCATAGCAACACTATAACCTGCTAAAAAACACCCTTAATTTCAGCTTTAAGCGCCTATAACTCAAAAACGAGCTCGAAATTTTCGAAAATTTAAGGTGGCTCTGAACCCCCTTCGTAGAATTTTTTTAACTTTGCAAAAAGTTGCATCTTATCATGTTGATTACAATTCGATAATAAAAAATGGGGGTCACCGAGCTCGTTTTTGAATTATAAGCGCTTAAAGCTAAAATTAAGGGTGTTTTTGGCAGGTCATATCGTTGCTATGGTAACCTATTGTGACAGAAAAATAACAGCAACTTGTTCCCCGATGATTGGGTAGTTTGTTGATACCATCTTGGCATCAACCGGTATAGAGTGGCTGTAATGACCCATCAAACTGTGAGTCTTGGAAAGTACTGGAAACTGTTTTCAGCCACCTTAACACTGATAAATAGCTCGATTTCAGAACGGGTAGGGTGTCCGTACAATGTGATAAGTCCGAAAATACACAACTTTCAATTCTGATAAAATGCATTTTGAACAGCTCAGCTTAGTAGATACAAAGCTTTCTTATCTGCGGCTATTCGGACCGGTCAATAAAATATGACTGCCGCTTACGATAGGTGTTAAAATCGTTCAAATTTTTCTGTACTAATGACAAATGACAAAGAAACAGGACAAATGACAAAGTATCTTCGAACGGATTGTTATGATTTAGGGCTGTTCAAACAGTGAAAAAAAACGTTAAAATGAGAAGTAAACAGTAGGCTTATACTCACGTAGTGAAGAGTACGTGAAACTAGGCACTTCCCCGTAGTAGAAAGCAAGGCTACGGCGGGAAAGCCGTAGTGGAACACGCGTCATGACGTCACCGAAGTGATCTTCACCTTTTGCCGCCGTACTACAGCCTCGCCGTAACATGTCGGAGCGTAGGGAGCCGCACTATATCAGGCCGGGAGCGAGGACGACGGCCGACCGGAAGTTGTTTTCCCATACGAAGCATGCGCATTAGAGATCTGGTTTGTTTTCGTGGCTGCGTGACCCCGTCGTGACTCCGTCGAGGACGGCAAAAACACCAGTTTGACGTTGTGTCTCTTGTGTACTTTATTTTCTTTGCTTTTCTTTGATATTTAGTCATTGTAAACTCATAATGAGCTCTGCTCAGTTTGTCTCGGCCCCCTCCCCGTCATTTTCAAAGGAAAACAAGCAACAAAAAGCCAGCGTAAGTAAATATTTTTTGTTGGCTCGTTTCATGTTTGTTGTTGGCTTTCTGTCGTGCCACGGATAGTAAAGGTCGTGCAGATTTTGCGAGTTGTGTAGGTGTGATTTGTCTTTTCCTGTTATTTTTCTGTTTTCAATCATTGTTTAATGCTTATACAAATACTACTTGCAGAGTCATTTTAATTGAGTTTCTACTTGCGACTATCATACGGAGTTTATATTTTTCGTGTATTCCGCGTGAAAGAGGAAAACAACTCCAAGCGACAAACTTCCCAAGAGTGTTTTCCTCCCTTTATAGAAATAAGACCATTTATGTTGTGTTTCTGTGGAGTTTTTACTTGAATTGCTGATTAGCTGTCTCAATCCAGCATTGTGAAACCTTTCGTTTTCTTCTCTAGTGGCGTGCGTTTATCAAAACTCCGGAAAACATCTCGGGACCGTTTTTTTTCTTGTCGGTTTTCTATTGAACAACTGCACTTACTAGGGCCAATATCTTTACATTACATATTTTCTTTTATCTTTTTTTCGGCTCGTGAGCGGGCGGAATTCAACAAATCCTGCAATCTGATTGGTTCCTGGAGCGGGCGGAATTCTCTCATACGGACCGCTACAGCGGGCGGAATCCATCGAGTTGATCTATTTTCGTGAATGAATTAGCGTTTATCGTCAATCTTTCGCCCTTTTTCACATCCAAAGAGGATTAATTAACGCAAGTTTACCTCTATTCACCTTTAGATGGCAAGGAAAGTTACTGTAAGTAAATTCAATTGAAGATTTTGAAGTTGTTAGAGTTTGTTTGGCTGTTTGTTGCTCGGCGCTGTAATGGCGCGTAATCCTGTGTGTCTCTCTGTACAATTTTAAGTAAAACTGAGTCAAGTTTCCCTCTCTAATCGTTGCTGTACTTCAGAGAATTGCTGTGGAGTACACTTAACGAATTTTCACGTTATCTGCTACTTAATTTACGGTAGAAAAGTCTAATTCAGTCGAGTGATTCGCAATGATCGACAAAAACTGTTTTTGTAGTACAACTTCAAACTTTGAACAAAATTCACACCTGGAAAACAATTTTGGAGACCTTAACTAGGGAACTAAATGCACTAACATAAAGTAGTTCGAAATAATTCTGTTCTTTAATACATCTTTCTTCGTATAGTATCTGATTTACTCGTTCTTTCGCTCGTTAGATTTTTTGCGAATGGTTTGTAGACGGCGCGTAAGCCGATTCAATGGCAAAGTTGCGTAAACAAACGCACTTGTAAGCCAGTTTACGGCAAGAAAAAAAAGATAAAATGTTATTGGCCGGCTTAGGGTCGGTCCGTATAGGGAAAACTGTGACCTCGGCTTGAAAATGCTGCCCTCGGCCTGCGGCCTCGGGCAGCATTTTCAAGACCTCGGTCACAGTTTTTCCCTATACGGACCTCCCAGCCGGCCAATAACATATA
>JAHPZR010004956.1:0-38493 GCA_019787425.1 Platygyra sinensis
ACAACCTTATTGTTTGTATTGTTTAGAGCGACGCTGATTAGTAAACCTATACCGAATTAGTATGGAGGAAGACACTTTACCTAGACAGTTTGAATAGTAATGATTTACCTAGGCACTTCATTAGTATGCAGGAACGCATTTTATTAGTATGCAGGAAGACAGGGGAAGACAGGGGAAGACAGTAATCCGGCTAAGTTCCAACATGATCTACTACTTGCTATGATGGCTTGAAGGTTTTACACACCTCATGACATCAACCGTACTAATTTGCATATTACGACTTTAAGATACACTACGGCGGGCTGCTACTACGGCTACTTCGGCATTGAGGTACTAGGCTGACAACTCCGTTCCCTCGCAAACCTCAAACAGATTAAGATTTCGCTGTACGGCAACGGGGTGTTCAGCATCTACGTGTCTTTACAAAAATGGATAGGTTCGACTTTATTGTACTTTCATACGACAAAGGCTTGATCAATGACAATGATTTCCTTCTTTTGTGTCGATCTTACATCTCCCAAAACTTAGATTTGCCTCTCAGCTGCTTTCAGAACCGCTGTAATGCCAACCACAAAACAAAATAAGCTTAAGGTGGCTCAAAACAGTTTCCAGCACTTTCCAAGACGTAGATTTTTATGGGCCATTATTACCACTCTTTATCAGTTAATGCTACAATCATGGTATCAAAAAACTGCCCAATCATTGGTGAACACGTTGGTATTATTTTCGTGACACAATAGGTTACCATAGCAACACTATAACCTGCTAAAAACACCCTTAATTTCAGCTTTAAGCGCCCATAACTCAAAAACGAGCTCGAAATTTTCGAAAATTTAAGGTGGCTCTGAACCCCCTTCGTAGAATTTTTTTAACTTTGCAAAAAGTTGCATCTTATCATGTTGATTACAATTCGATAATAAAAAATGGGGGTCACCGAGCTCGTTTTTGAATTATAAGCGCTTAAAGCTAAAATTAAGGGTGTTTTTGGCAGGTCATATCGTTGCTATGGTAACCTATTGTGACAGAAAAATAACAGCAACTTGTTCCCCGATGATTGGGTAGTTTGTTGATACCATGACTTTGGCATCAACCGGTATAGAGTGGCTGTAATGACCCATCAAACTGTGAGTCTTGGAAAGTACTGGAAACTGTTTTCAGCCACTTAACACTGATAAATAGCTCGATTTCAGAACGGGTAGGGTGTCCGTACAATGTGATAAGTCCGAAAATACACAACTTTCAATTCTGATAAAATGCATTTTGAACAGCTCAGCTTAGTAGATACAAAGCTTTCTTATCTGCGGCTATTCGGACCGGTCAATAAAATATGACTGCCGCTTACGATAGTGTTAAAATCGTTCAAATTTTTCTGTACTAATGACAAATGACAAAGAAACAGGACAAATGACAAAGTATCTTCGAACGGATTGTTATGATTTAGGGCTGTTCAAACAGTGAAAAAAAAACGTTAAAATGAGAAGTAAACAGTAGGCTTATACTCACGTAGTGAAGAGTACGTGAAACTAGGCACTTCCCCGTAGTAGAAAGCAAGGCTACGGCGGGAAAGCCGTAGTGGAACACGCGTCATGACGTCACCGAAGTGATCTTCACCTTTTGCCGCCGTACTACAGCCTCGCCGTAACATGTCGGAGCGTAGGGAGTCGCACCATATCAGGCCGGGAGCGAGGACGGCGGCCGACCGGAAGTTGTTTTCCCATACGAGGCATGCGCATTAGAGATCTGGTTTGTTTTCGTGGCTGCGTGACCCCGTCGTGACTCCCTCGAGGACGGCAAAAACACCAGTTTGACGTTGTGTCTTTTGTGTACTTTATTTTCTTTGCTTTTCTTTGATATTTAGTCATTGTAAACTCGTAATGAGCTCTGCTAAGTTTGTCTCGGCCCCCTCCCCGTCATTTTCAAAGGAAAACAAGCAACAAAAAGCCAGCGTAAGTAAATATTTTTTGTTGGCTTGTTTCATGTTTGTTGTTGGCTTTCTGTCGTGCCACGGATAGTAAAGGTCGTGCAGATTTTGCGAGTTGTGTAGGTGTGATTTGTCTTTTCCTGTTATTTTTCTGTTTTCAATCATTGTTTAATGCTTATACAAATACTACTTGCAGAGTCATTTTAATTGAGTTTCTACTTGCGACTATCATACGGAGTTTATATTTTTCGTGTATTCGGCGTGAAAGAGGAAAACAACTCCAAGCGACAAACTTCCCAAGAGTGTTTTCCTCCCTTTATAGAAATAAGACCATTTATGTTGTGTTTCTGTGGAGTTTTTACTTGAATTGCTGATTAGCTGTCTCAATCCAGCATTGTGAAACCTTTCGTTTTCTTCTCTAGTGGCGTGCGTTTATCAAAACTCCGGAAAACATCTCGGGACCGTTTTTTTTCTTGTCGGTTTGCACTTACTAGGGCCAAGATCTTTACATTACATATTTTCTTGTATACAGCCAACCTCTTCGACATTTTTTCACAGCTCGATGCCTCTTTTTCTCTTCCCTTTTCACACCAAAGTTTTAAAATAGGCCTCACTGTTTCTCACGCGATCACGCTTGAATATGCTATAATTACACATCATGCATGTATTTTTTAACTTCATACACAGTTCACTCAGCATTATATCTGTTTCTTACTACCAGAGGGGTTTACCTTTCATCGTAAGGCGTTTCTTTGTTTCCTCTATTAATATGGTTGAGTTTTTGTAGATTGTGTGTTGTTTCTTTCACTATTCTCACTATTCTCATTTTGTATGACAGGATGTTCTGGACAGAGGAACATGATGATGACCATGTTTTCTAAATCTTTGGAGAAGAATTGAACAAGAATTGCTTGAGCAGATTTCATAAGGAGTGTGCAAGTGCCTTCTTGTTGTTCTATTGATACTTACAGTGTATTTTAAATGTATTGAGTGTCAACCATTTTCTCGAATATTTATTTCAAAAAGAGCATTTAGAATTGCTATACTTGAAAACATGTTGAAAAATTACACTTGTTCTAACAAAAACAAGAGCATAGCATATTACACTGTATATACTTTTCCATCTTGGATTCAAGTAAATAAATGATTAATTTATTTTAATAGGTTTGTTCTTCAGTTTTAGCATATAGCAAAACATTGTGTGAATTAATAAAATATCCTTACCCCTCTCACATAAAGGGATACGGAATCCTAGGGGGTGGGGAAAAATACCTTGTTTTCCATACAAATCACAGTTTGCATTTGGAAATTCCAGAGGGGTGGGGGTGACATTTCACCCCCTTTCATGGACAGAGTATGGATATTACTTTTTCTGGTGTCAAAATCCTAGACACGAAAGGCATTTTGGAAAATAAAATCTGTGAAGCAGTGCTCATCATACTTGGAAAGAAACTGATGCAGACTTTACAGTATCTGCATGGGCGACAGCTGCCATTGAAAGTTTTATCAAGAACCTTTTGGTTGCCTGTGATATTTCTTTTATGTATAATTCCTTGTGGAGATTTTCTGTTAAACAAGCCTTCAAACCAAAAACATTTAGTTTTGCCCTCAAGTATGAGTGACACTAAGCAAAGTAATCTTCCAAAGATGGAGGGTCCAACTGAAAAAACTCAGAGGTTGTGTTACTATAAAGGCAAGTAAGTGCATTTCTAAGTAAGGTACAGACAATGTACATTTTTCCATTGTGGCTTAAATCTAGCTTCTTGTCTTTCTTAAAATCTAAAAATTTAAAATAGTTAATGATGTCCCCAAAACGCCACTCGACCGAAGAACAAACTTTACTCATGGACTCATTGAAATGATGTGTCAGTGCTCCATACTCAAATGGTCTTTGCAGATGAGCAATGTGTATTTATGGCGATCCAGCATATCGTGGGAATATGCTGGATCGCCATAAATACACATTGCCTGACCAGTTGGAGAAAAGGCATGCCTCTTAAGCTCATTCAATAGACCAGGCTCATCGAGCATTGATACATCATGTTTTTTCCATTCTGGAAAAGAGTTATAGTGGAGTTTTGAAATATCCTTGATGTTGAGCTTACAATCATTTTGAATTTAATACTTCCTTCAAACCAGTTACAGTTATAATCTGTAAGGCCAACACCTTTGTGACCTTGATAGATGTGTGTGCTTATTGGAGGCTAAACTCATTTATGTAGAAATACCTCCTAATAAATTAACGTATAAGTTTCATGTTGGCTCCTCGGCTATATATATTTCTTCACAGGTATGGTAAGTTACAAAACAAATGAATGGCCAAGGGATTTAAATAAACCATATGCCTCATGTTTTAATATACCTTCCCATTGTCTTGGCATTATCCGAAATGAAAAACCTACAGGTCCAAAAAGATTCGCGATGAGTCCATTTGGTAGAGCAACTGACCGAAATACTATGGCCATGGAGGTTGTAGACGAACTCAACTATTGTGTTACAACAGATCATGCTCATCACAGGAACAGGGTGGCCAAAACGGGGAATTAAATCTGAGTACCTGCAGGGGTAGATAAATCTTTTCAGCATAATGCATAGCCCTTCAATGCCATTAGTCACGGATCCCTGGCTGCAGGTGAAAGTTTCAAGTAAACCAAGAACTTCTGCCAGCATCGGGATGTCTTCTTTATGAAGGTGAAATTCCGCTTTACATTCAGCGTCGTCCATATCTTCAAGATCAAATTTTCCATACTTATCGTACGGAAATTCGGGATTTTTTGATCGATTTTCGTATAGCAAGCAAAATTCTTCGTCGTCTATCACTCCGTTGTCATGGCATAGAACCAAGGCATCTCTTGCATGCTTAAAACTCATTTTAACGTGTATTTTACCAAAATGGACAAAGTATTCTGGAAGCAAAATGGCGTCCCCGTCGACAAGGGAGTTTTAGCATTGACGACGGCAACGGCGGGAGTGACTTCTTGTAAAAAAAATAAATTTATATTTAACTTTTGAATGTCGCAACTCTGTAAATCTGTTCAGTACGTCTATCGGTTTAAAATCGTGCTCAGGCTAAATATGCACAGGCAGCGTTCAGTCCCAAAGGAAGATACCAAAAATTAGCCATTGCGGTGCGCGTTCTCCAAAATACATAGAACTTGGTCATTTCACGTTGTTGTTTTGCAGAGGACGGCAAAGAAATGTACAAAGATTCAAAACGCACGTGCATAGCTATTGTTTTGCTCATTAAACCTTTTGTTTGGTGACGCTTTCGTTGCCGTCGCCGTCGTGGTTTGCTAAAACTCCCTATTATTTATCCATCGCGTGAGACGGGAACCTAGGCCCAGTCCTAACCGTCCTTTGGCGCGCCGTCGTCCTCATTCCCGTCCTGGATCTTAAGGTCCCTATTTTGACCGCGCGCGGAATGTCGCACATTTTGACTCGAATTGGCCAACTTTGAAGCTTGAGAAAAAATTCGTACGCGCTTGTCCGAAGCCCAAACTCGAAAATTACGAATCAGAGGATAATAGACTTCAATATTTTTAAATAAAAAAGTAGGCGAAAATTTCATTTCATAGGCACTTTAAAACATGCGAATAGTAAACAGTCATAAATTAAATACTTGGGTTATCTAATAGGAAAGGGCAACAAACCATTCTTGTTTTTGAAAAAGTCAGCTGCAAGATAAATAGACCATGTTTTAGTAATGATGTTACCGTCATTCTCACTGCTACGCGACCCCCAGAAAATTAAGAACCTTGACAGTAGACTTCCGACGATTTCCGTCAATGAAACTCCACTCACCCGCTGATGAATTTCATTGGTCAAAAGTTGACACATGAGCTAACCGTTAGCGTTTGAAAAGTAAAACTTCGCGCTAAATTGTCAGCAGGTGTGGGTAGAGTTTGATTGATGGAAATCAAGTCTGCACGGCATTTCGAATTTTGGAGGTCGCGTAGCAGTAAAAACGACGGTGATGGAGCTAGGCGTTAGGATCGCGGTGAATGTTGAATTGTGTTTATTTTTCTCAACAGCCCTACTGGGTGACTATGATGCCCACCCACCCGCTCCTATTCTGACGGCACATATAAATGACTTTCTAAATGCACTGGCACAACCAGGTGGACCTGTTGAAGCGGCTTATAACTACCTACGTGATGGAAGATTTCTCCCTGTACGCCTAGGCGTGGTATGATTAACACTTGTAGAACTGTTGTTAAACTAATGACCATAAACAAGAAATCTAGGAATGGCAAATACTGACTTCCCTGTTAATAGCTTTCTTTTGATTACAGTTCAGTTGCAAAGATCCTCACCTTCTCATAGCGTTTTCTTTCAAGTTAGAACAACAAAGTGGATTTGTTACCAAATGGCGAGAAGTAATTTGGCCGACGACTTGGCAGCCTTAAGATAGTTTCTCCATGCACAGTACTGATAAGAACCTTCACAAACACTTGGTAGTAGTTTTACAGGCTACAGTCACATGAGTTTACCGGTGTAAACGACCAGCGGTAATTTAGCGCCTTCAAATCGATTTAAAAAAAAAACAAAAACAAAAACATTTCTCACAACAGAACTGACGCAGAGCAATGTAACATTTGCAGATGACTTTCCTGAAGGTTTGGTTTGTCGGTTCTTTTTTTCCAGGTCTGTCATGGAAAGCATCGGTAACTCGAAGCTAACATTTTCACAATTCAAGTTCTACACTTCTGAAAATAACTTTGCATTTATAGGTACTTGTTATTTTGGCCAAAATAAAGCCTGTCGATTTTGTTAACCAAAAGTAGGCGGACAGTCGATTTTTAGTGCACTAGTATTCTTCGAAGGCCTTCTTAGAACTGCAAAAAAAAAAAAAAAACATCTTTAAATGAATTGACCCACCGCGCTTGGTAAAATAACAATGATTCCATTCATACTTGGTCGAATATTGTCACTACACATTTACAGGCAATCGGTGGATCGATTCAACCAACGAATAAATAAATGAATGAACGAACGAACGAACCAATTAACCAACCAACCGGCAACGAATGAATGAAGCAATCAATCCTAAGTGAAATAGAGGAGTTTGAGAGTACTTACTGCTTATTCTTTTAATTCTTACCTTTTAATAATTTACTTTGATTTTATGCACTTGTACTGTTCACTTTGGTTTTCTCTTTCCTCTCCCTGTTGTTCTCTGCAATTACATACCACTTATTAACCGACAGTGAGGTCATTACAGGGACTGAAATAACAGACCGAGGCCTTGATCGCTTGGTCAATACATCAAGGCCAAGGTCTGAGATTTCACTGTAATGACCGAACGGACGAGGTTAATAAGTTATTTATTATATGGTCTTTTTAGCATTATTATTTAAAAAAAAAATACAATAAAAACACCGGAAGTAATTTTCCACATCCGCTTGCGCCCGCTATGGGTCTCTTCGTCGCTCATACTAAATAAGTATCTGTATGCAACTATATTTTCAATAACTGGAAGTTCCAGTTATTGTCTATAGATTCACTTTGTCCATCTTTTTTGTTGTTTTCGCCCACGCGCTCATATCTTTTACTCACAACTCAAAAGAGCCGTCGAGCCGAGAAAAAGTTTCATAATGCCTGGTCATTACAAAAAAAATAATGCCCACTCAGAAGCCAATCAGAGCGTGCGTATTATTGTAGCCATATAATAATGCGAGTTATTGGCTTTCATGTTTTGAATTTTGCTACGCATTTGTGGTTAAACTTTCCTGAATTCCATCTTACTACATCGAGGTTGATTACCCAAGGCACATTGCAGTCAGTTAAGGGGCAATGCGTAAAAACCAAACAAAACAAAACAAAATTTAGAGATAGAAAGAAGCGTAGTTCCAGAACAGTTGCATTACACCAAGACTTCCCCTAGTATATTACTTGATAACATAAGAAAAACAAGCTCACAAATAACCTTACTTCCGTACCGTCATGTGGAGAGAAACTCTGTTTTCTAAGATCTAAAAGAAAAGTGGGTAGAAAATGTGATCTAACATTTCTGATGTGGTTTCAGGATGAATTTCAAGTTTCAAGTACGGGAAACTATCTTACTCTGTTGTCTTTTAAAAGTTCTTTTATTGCTTCAGGGTTCCAATAATCCGGATTGTTGCTGTTATTGAGCTGGGATCCCTTCGTATTATATTGATACCTGAGTCAAAAAAGGGAGTTCCTCTTATTAAGATGTCATTAAAAAAGTGTTCTGCTTATTGTGTTCTTTACTCAGGCTCTGCTGGGATGGTCAAGTCTTCCTTGCTCTTCCCTGGCTTTGTTTGACTTTTTCTCTTACCTGACTTCGTTTTGGCTACTTCCAACAACTTTCAAATTGAGTTGCTTTGTTGTAGTCTCTCTGTGTTCTTTCTGTTCGTTAACTGACTCACTTCTTTTCGTCTAATTATTCTCACTGCCAGAATAATTTACAGGACTTCAGAGCTCTTTTGAAAGATATGTGGTTCACAGGCAGCACTGGCTTTGAACATGTGTTTGTTGGTAAGTGTAACTACTAAAAATACTTTCAAAAGATATTGAGATGGCTCTCCGCTATAATGAAAAGCATAAGGGTACTCTTTCTGTTCCGTCCCCAGAGATAAAGAACCGGCACGTGTGTGCACGTGTGCACATTCTTCCCTTAATCGCAAACACTCTGGTTCTGTTCTGAAAAGCTGCAAGTAAAATTGTACTAAGCTGAATGACTAAAAGCAACTAACATCTAAATGCACCCACCCTAACAAACAACTGTGTTTACGTTTAACGTTTCCTAGGCGAACAGTATACTTCCAACGGGCAACACTTTTACAAGGGATTCCACAACTGGTACCAATTCATGGTCGAACAAGGTAGACTTCAGACGACGGGGATCGAACAAGGAATTAGATATTTACCTGACACCCAGGTCAGTTTTATTTAGAGGAAGACGTTACTACAATCCGGTAAGATGCTCTAGGAAACGACTGAGATACAGAGCACACACAATGGAGATTCAACTGTTTAGTCTGCTCACTGAGAAAAGCCATATTTAAAACATTTAGAGAGCCTCCGGGATAATAAGTCAAATCAGTGTAAAATGCACGGGGCGTAGAGTATAATAGATAGGTGTTGTAAAACTAAATTTCCGATTTTAACTTGTTAGCCTCATCAAGGTTGATACGACCACCATCATGGCACCTATTGTGAATATGGTCTGTTGGTAGAGTATCGCAACAATATTAAGGAGGCTAGGATTTTGAATCTCTAAATAGCCCTAAGTTTTTTTCTTTTTCTTTTTTCAGTTAAATAGCTGAACAATCGAAGGCGGAACATTTCTCAGAACTGCATGGCCATTCCGTCCATTAGTAAAGAAAATTCCCCTATTCATAATGAAAACTGTCCACCAGATATTCAATTCCTAATGTGTCCATGCACTATTCAGATCGAATTTAAAATTCTCCAAGAAAAACCCATTCATTTTTCGGTGATCAGTTCCGAAAACCGGTGAGTGTCCTAAATGACTAACTCACCATTTTCTTCAAATCTGTAGCCGGCATTTCTAAGTAAACTAAAATTCAAGTGGAGGGGGGCTAGAAAAAATGCCATGGCAGGCAGCAGCATGTTTGTTGGAACCACCCCAGCGTTTGATTTGGCCATGTTCAGCACTTGTTTTATCAGAGGAATGCATATGGCAGCACCATTTGTCAACAACAAAAGGCTAACAGACTGTGACTGTCATATTGACGTTGGGGGAAAAAGGAACAAGGTGGAAACAAGGACCGTCGAGAAAAGAACAAACCCTGACAAGGTCCTCACAGCATACCCAACAAAGGTCCAATGTAAGATTTCTCTCACTATAATAACAAGTCTTTTTAAGGATTTTTATTTAAAACACTAACAAATTCTACATGTCACCTCAACTGAAAGCAGAAGCTAAAGTCCAAAATGAAACTCAAACGCGTTCCCATTTTTCAAACAGGTGCCTTATCGCACTGCCTTGTCCACAGCAGTTACAGTAACAAGCAAGGCACACACCGTATTGACGGGAATTGAACGTGGAGCTCGATCGCTACAGGCTCGACGAAGCTCTGTTGTAATATCAAATTTCTTTTAAACCAAAGAGTCATATTAAAAGATACGTTATGCCTTGAAACTACTACTTCTAAATTGTTCCTGGAAAACCCTTTTAGGGGAGACTACCTAACGTTATTTAATTTGATTTGATTTCATTTCATCTAATATCGAGCCTAAAAACTGCCTTCATTACATGTAGCTCACTATCCTGCGCAATAAAGAGGGTAAAAAAAAAAGAAACAAGAAGTGATGTCACCGTTATACTAGATACTCATGTTTTGCTTCCTTAGCATTTGAAATCTGCCTTGGTAATGCCCTTGTAAAGCGCCTAGACTGCGGCTATCTTGGGATTACAAGGCAAGAGTGCGAGGATAACCGGGGTTGCTGCTGGGACGACACAGTTCCTGGTGTAAATTGGTGCTTCAGGAGTGAACCAGATCTTGGTAGGTGACAACTTTTTTTCAGGGTTAGTTTCTTGAGGAAGGTTCAATGTACTTTTTGCTTTACAAATGATGATGATGATGATGATGATGATGATGATGATGATGATAACGATGATGATCATGATCATGATCATCATCAGACTATTTGTTCGTCGAAAAAGTTGTTCGTCCCGTTTGCAAATGGGACGATTTTTCCTTCCAGACGATTTGTTCGTCCTCTAATGTGAAAACGGCCACTGACAACTCGTTCTCAGATGAACAAAGCGTCATTGTTCGTCTGATGTGAAAACGGGACGAACAAATTTTTTGACGAACAAATCGTCTGATATTTGGCCGTCTGGAAAAACGATTTTTCCCAGACGATTTGTCCGTCGTGACGAACAAGTAGAGGCCAGTACGACATAAATTCACATCAGACGGACAAATGCCAGACGATTTGTCCGTCTAGACGATTTTCGTCTCTAGTGTGAAAACGGCCAATAAGCCCTTTGCAGGATCCAGTCACATGGTACGGAATAAATTACACTGGGACGCAAATGACGCAATGGAACTTTCAAAACAAAGGAAAGTCACGCTGGACTGGTAAGAGTTCGTTTGTTTTGGAAGTCCCACTGCGTCATTTGCGTCCCAGTGTAATTCATTCCGTACCATGTGACTGGATCCTGCAAAGGGCCTATTTCTCACTGGTGACAGATTCTACACCAGCAGTGCTGTTATTTTTAGTAACTTTGTTGATTTGCCACCTTTTAAATTAAGTTTATTTAGTCAAACATTAGCTTAGTAAGTTAGTAACAGTATTGCTGACAACTGGTAATTATCGTTAACTAGCATCTACTATTCAGGTAGTTTTACATTAAGCTGAAGCTTAATCAATCAGTAGCATGAACCTTGAAAAATTTCAGTCAGCCAGATTTTTTCATCAACTAAACAAACTGAAGAAATTAAATAAATTAATTCTGTTCACTTCGAGATACAAATACAATTCTGTGATGATGCTAACATTTCAGTAGCACCACAAAGTCCTGCAAAATAACAGATCAGAAATTATTCCAGACATGAGAGTGAATTTACAACACAGCGGTTAGCTATGTGTTAAAAATAACGCTGGATTAAGTGCTATAATCACGCCGGTTCGAAATATTTGCACTGAAAAGTACTCTTCCAGCAATGCATTCTTATTTTATTTTTATCAATTAAAGTTCTGCAACATTGGCATAACATTGGCTATCCAGGTAACATAGAGTTAACATATTTCTTAGCGGACTAAGTCCTAGAACTTGTAGTCTTTTTTCAACGTAATTTTTTTTTCTCTCACTTGGAACTCGACACAACCCGGAATCCTGTAGTCTGTTCGTTACACAATTCTCAGTCTACTTCAGCTTCGGCTAATCAAACCATTAAAACGATACAAAACTGGCGTTTCCAAATGAACAGGCTCTTGTATTCTAAGAGTTCTCCAGCTTGGACTGTAGACATCCTTTCACAAGCTGATCCCGTACAAACTTGTGAAGTTGAACCATAGGTAACCAAGACTCACTGTATGTGTCTCGTGACATAACATGGGTAAATATAGAGAACATACAAGGCGAAGTTTAGGTCTGATAATTGCTAGAAAATAAAAATAAAAATCGAACTGTGCTGCATGGTTATGATGGAAACGGTTTGGGGCCGCCATTTTGGAAGGTTAGCGTACAAGTTCTACGGAGTTTGGTGGCTTCCGGTTGCTAGCTGGAGAAGCTTTAGTGCATTCATTGTTTAGAGAAATTCATGTTCCATGAGCTTGGCGTGTTTAGTCAGCGACTGGACTCGATTTTCGCGAAAAAAAAATCGTGCTTGTTTTAGGTCGATCGGAGCCCGACTTTGGCGTCAGCCTCCTACCTTGCCACTTTACTATGAAGGAAAGGTGATGAAGACTACAAAACTACGTGTACGTATTAAGGACAACAACAACTCGCCACATGGTAAGTTTCATCGTTTCCATTTTCTAGCAAATTTTCAAACCTCAGTAAACTTCGTCTCATGAGGCTATCCCTACCAAATGTTAAACATGAAAATTTTGGGGAAAGGGCGTTTCTTTTTACCGGCGCAAAAATTTTAACAATCTACCCTTAACAATTGTCAAAAGTGAAAACATTCAAACGTTCTGCCGCCGAGCAAGACATTTCTTTTTATCATAACTTTGATATGTTATGATATTTTTAGGTTTAAATGTGATTTCGCATTGTATAGTATTTTTAGGCTTTTTAAAGTTCTTAAATTCTATTATTGTATTTTTATTAGACTTTTAAATGTAATAGTTTATGAACGTTCTTGGTGTAATTAATTTTAGATACAGGGCGAGGGGGCAAGGAACATAATTTGAGTGGGGAGATGCGGTACGATTCTAGAACATTTTCTCATTGAAAACGGATGCAATTTCAGCCTTGCTCCTATGCGAGACCGTTAAGGAATTAAGAATGATAATTATCATTTGCTAGCAAGCGACAATTTCTCTCCCAGGTGAAAAAGTATTCCCCCTACCGCTAGACAGTTAAAAAACAACATGGTGGCTAAATGTAGTTTATTTCCTTTTCGTACAAAACCTCTTCTTTACATTGTAACGCTATTTTGAAAGTTAAGTCATGTGGCTGATGACGTCATTGACATAGGTTATTTAACGCCAATTGCAAACTTGCTGTGATGTGAAACACTTCTATGTAAAAAAAATTAACCCCAAAGGATTCTGGGAATTTTTCGTTACAATCACAGTTTACTTTTATAATTATTATTGTTATCGTTATCTTTATCGTTATCGTTATCGCTATCGTTGTCGCTATCGCTATCGTTATCGTTATCGTTATTATTATTATTATTATTATTATTATTATTTCAATTGGGAGCTGACTCACAGGTAAAATTACAAGCCTATTTAAAATGCAGTCTGGTTTGATTTTTATGAGAAAAGAGAATGAAAAGAGGATGATAAAAGGAAGAGCACACAAACAGCAGTTAGGCCCCTAGCGGACTCGATATACCTTGTGATTGTTAGGGGTCTTAAGGGTAGTCAGCTATTTTAGAATTATACACTTCAAATTGAATTTTCAATCATATTCTAAAGTGTTGAACCTTTATTAAATGGTCACCCCCTTTAAAGCGGCCAATTATCAGTCTCCAAATAATTATACAAAGAAATTCATGTGCTGTTCTCTTTTGTAGCTGACAGATGTCGTTCCATTGATGTCCCCAAACGCGTTGACTGTGGATGGGTTGGTATTACCGAGGCACAGTGTTTAGCTAAAAATTGTTGCTGGGACGACCTTAAATACAACAGTCCCTCAAAATACTGCTTTAATCCAAGTGGGTAAGTTCGCACTAACCTCTGTCTTCTTTCTTTCAACCAGTACACAAATAAAGGCTTAATTGGGCAATTGACAAAAATTTCAAATAGTAACCAGCATTTAAGCTTAATTCCCAACGTAAGTTCTTTTTTCCACTGATCGTAAGCAAAAATGCTATTTTGAAATTTTACGTTTAGCACCAGCAAAAAAATAATGGAAATAATAAAATAAATAAACAAACAAATAAATAAATAAATAAATAAATAAATAAATAGGAATACATTATTTTTTTTTTCTTATTTCAGTCCTTAAGCCGTCCAAGTGAAACAGTGATCTGACGAAAGAATAGCTCAAAGCAGGAAAACAACACTCGTTCCAAGTTCCTAGTTTTCGTTCTGTGGATGAGTGAATATCAAATAAAGATGCGCTGTATCAAACAGAAGTCTTGGAGTCGTTTTATGCGGCCACTAACCCCTTCGGAGTATTCTTACTAAATATACAGGGTCTGGCCTGTATTCGCGCATTTGGAAGACTGAATTTGCCTATCGTGTTCTCTTGCGAAAGAAAACCAATTAACTCGTTTCGTGTTTTATTTTTGAGACGTTTAATCCTGTGCAAATGATTAAATTAACCACTTTTCTGACACCTCTAGTCTGTTAAGATAAACATGTTTTGCACACAAATCTTTGGGAGCAAGATCATTTTGAATTTAATTTGAAAACAAATTTTAAAATAGTTTTACACTAACAGTGACAAGTTAAGTCCGGGAACTATGAGAGTTTTTTCATCGTATTTTAGGTGTGACTCACACACGGAAATTTCCAAATCAAAATGTTTCTCACGGCTCTTCTTCTAGTTCTGCCTATAAAGAGGATAAGAGCAAAACAATGGTTGTCTCCAATTCTGCTTGTTTCTTTTCACCTCCTCCTTCCATCTTTATATTTTCATAATACATAATAAGTTACAATTATTATCAAACTTCACTAAGTAGAGTACAAATAACGCGCGCCACAAACATCCCGCAATATTATGTACTTATTGACTGAGTGGGAGGGCCGAACGGGAAAATATTTCGCTCGAGGTCAGGACGTACGGACCGAGCGCAGCGAGGTCCGCGGGTTCTGACCGAGAGCCAAATATTTTCCCGGCCGGCCCGACCTTACTCAGTCAATTAACATTTTATCATATGACCCTTTTTTTTTTCATTTTCATTTTTTTGGTGGAACGAGGTCGCGCCGGGCCGTACACATTTCTAGTAGGGCCGTACGCGTTTTTCCGGCCCTATCACTTCGACGCGTACGGCCCTCATACGGGACCTTTTGTCTTATGGTTTTCCAAGGAAATTGCTCGCGGGGCCGTACGGGTCATATGATAAACACTCCTTATTCGATGGTCTGACATTATAATAGGTGCAGATATCTTTGCGCGTTGCGTTCCGAGCCCCGTAGGCTCAAGAAAAATACGAGGAACGATCTCGGGATTTATCTTTCCACTATTATTTCAGTTTTAGTGCTTTGGCTTCTATTCTATGAAATGCATCCTGAATCACTTGAGAATCGTATCGATCGCATGAGGTGTGTGCGAATAACGAAAACAACGCAAATAAGATCATTAAAATGGATTTTCTTTTCATCATACTACAAATCAAAACGACCACAAGGCGATTTTGCTTAAATTTCTTTCATTGACTTGAATTGTTTTTAAGTGTCGTGAAAACGCTGAAAAGCTTAAAAATCTTTATCCGGCACTGCTCGTACACACGTAAACAGCCACTACGCAAACTCTTTTCAACTTTGTTGCGAAAAGCGTTTCTTACCAAAAACGAAAGAAAATTGTTCAGTATTTGTTCCGCTTGTGCTGTCTTGCACTAGAAACGCTTTCCGTCCGTATTTTTGCTCTTTTCTACAGTGTAATGACGGTTGTAATAACGTGACATATTTTTCATGTTCTCTTGCTCTAGTCATCGTAAAATGACACATTAGTGGAATAATTGGACACTTGGTTATTTCGTACTGTAAAAAAAAATGTTTTTCAGGTTGGCTTCGCAGCGGGTTGAAAACTGAAAAGCAGCTCGCGAAGATCCTATTAAAAAAGTTTTATGAAAATAATGCCCATTAAATTAAAGGTTCCTTGTAATCTCTGATACTTCAAAGTTTTTATTTAGTTTATTGGTCATAGCCAGAAATTTTGAACCGTTACCCCTCGCAAAGCGTGACACATCTACTGCCATATGCTCTTTGCTTACAAAAGGAAATGTAACGAAATGATCTTACAGTTAATGGCTGAAAAGATTATGGTGGTTGAATTCCACAGTACGCATCTAAAGTTCTTTCGTTGTGGCAATACCTTTAATTTGGAAATGGTTTGGTTGCTAAACGAATTAGAATCGTTGCGGTTTTCGCTTTTGAAAATCGTACTGAACAAACTTCAAGGATTCGCCATAATAACCTTTTAATTTTATGTAAACTCCTGACTTTTCTTCAAATAGTCGGAATAGTCAGAAATGGAACTTGAAGACGACATGTAGTCGGTACTCAGTTTCAATGCCCGTAGTTGCTGGCTCTCTTTGAGTTGTATATGTTGCGGCTTTTACATTTAAAGAAGCTTGAATTTCCCGAAAATTGTTCATCTTTGACTGTACAGTGTCTACAATCGATTGGTTAATTCAGCGTCTACTATTGGCCCATGGGTGTACGCTTCTGATGTACCGGCTCAACCAACTAAAGCAAAGCGCATGCTTTGTGATGTAGCTCAATAAAAAGACTTCTGTTGTTCTGATGTCTCAATGTTGTGTTATTAAAACAATGGCAAACGCCATAGCGTGCACTATTGAGTTATGGATGCACTTGGGAGGTTTGCTAAGCATTCAAGAAGCTAGAGTCTTAAGGTCATTCCCCAGTATTGCATTGCGCATCCCTACTGCGCATAATTTTACGCGTGATTAGCGCGCGCGCATTAGAAAATGGCGGCTTTTTCTTTCCGACTGGACCTCGCCGAAGAGGTAAATCGTCATTTTCTCGAAAACGACTACGGTGACCTATCATTTTTTTCTGTCGTTTTATTAATTTGAATTGAGTAGTAAATTTTTCTATGTAAAATAAATATGCGCCAATTCTCAGTGTTGAGAAGAAAACAATCGTCGGAAACGTGAATTTAGCGAGCAATTGTGGTGCTTTTATAAGGATTTATATGGTATAAACGAGGTGCTGTTGCTCCTAAACGAACATGGGGACCCCTCATTTTTATTTCCAAATTTAAGTTCCTATAATATAAACAATCAATTGTCAAAGTTTGAGAAAAATCTCAGTGTAGGTTCTATTTCAGTGGAATGACCTTAAGGCCGATTTACACGGTACGATTTTGTGGCATACGACAAGCTTACGACAAGCCTATGACGTAAATTGTTTCTTGTAAATCAAACCTACAACTCGCTTACGATTGTCGTGTAGGTCCAAGGTCATGGCTTAGGCCTGTCGTAAGCTTGTTGTATGCGACAAAGTCGTACCGTATAAATCCGCCTTTACGCTTCTTTCGTGCTTAGCAACCTCCGGCGTGCATCCATAACTCAATAGTGCACGCTATGGCGTCAGTTACCATTTGTTAATTACAATACTAAACACACAGCGGTAAAATTGGCAAAATTTGAGGTGTTGGAAATGTGATGGAATGTGGTCTTTGGTGTTTGATACACAATGCACACAAGTACACCTATCTTCTCAACTGAAACTAAAAACTAAGGAGAAAAAGGCATTTTTAATTTATACCAATTAAGATCAGATATCCAAACACCATCACAGTTATGATTTACATTGTTTAAACTTGATGAATTATTGATGAGTTTGAGAAAATTGTTTGAAAATGCTTCTGCAAGTGAATTTTTAAAAGACGTATATAGGGCACTGTTTGAGATCAAGAATGAAAATAATGAACAATGTATTAAATTGCATTACGTTGCATTGAATGTACATTCTAGCAAACACCAAAACTATTCCTGGAATAGTAGTTAACCTCATTGTAACAGTTAACGGCAAATACACTTTTTTGTACAGAATTAATATCTTGTGGAACTTTATAGGCTCGATCCAATAAACATATTCTGGGTACAGTGTCTTCTATTTGATTGTAAATTTCAACAATAATTAGGTGAACATAATTTGCAACACACCGTACACTGGTTACCAACGTCTACCGAAGTGTGCTTCTGTCAGTTCCTTGGCTTGTGGCCAGCAGACACAGTGGTTGTTGGATTAGTGTTATTAAATACTGCAGGGCCTGGATTGTTCTCCACATCATTCACTTCCCCTTACAAGCAATGGGATGTACACGAAATGTAGCCCATCATTTCTTTACATGTCCAGACTTTGTTTCAATGTTGTCAAGTACAACACGCATTTAGCTAAGACATGGTAATAATGCATCCCATGCGATTGAACATGTGATAAGGCATCCTTCGCTTCCTCGATAACTGACAAACACATTGATGAGAATCAACACAGTGTCACTGAAGTTCTGAAACTGGACTACGGCTGCAGGCTTTTTGGACAATTCCCACAAAAAGTGGATATCAGCAAGAAGCATTTGTAAGTGCCCAGGCACTGAATCGGGCAAAACTAAGACGTTCAGATCTTAAAGAAACAGTTGAAATATCTTAGTGGAAGCAATATTACCAGCAAATGTTTCACTCACGTACGAGCAGAGAAGTAAGTACTTCTGTTACGACAACGTAGAGAAAATACGTGTCTGACAACACGTGTCTGAAGATCTAACCAGATGTCTAGCCACCTCAAGAACTATGGTCTGCCATACAACGGGGCAACCTATCATGGTCAGCTTAAGAAATTTTAGAAGGAATTCGACGAACTTATGGTGAAAGCTCAACCAATTACAGAACTGTTTGGAATTTAATAGAAAATTCTTAAAACATTCTGTTAGGTACTTTGCAAATTATCTGCAGCTTTGTGCATGTACAACGTAAATATTGTTGGTTTAAATCTTTGATTGCATTACAAAAGAAGATTGTTATAGCAGATTACTATGTTAGGTGCTTTGTAGATTTTCTGCAACTTCACACTTAAGTTTCTACTGACAAAAAATTATAGTTGTTCAAATATCATTCAAAACAAAATTAATTTATGTTATGGCTTTAAGTTGTTGGTTTGAAATTTTATAAACCAGTTTCTCTTGTTTCATTCACGAAGCGTGTCCAAAAACACTTGGCAGTTTTTATAGCGAACACGAACACATTGCGTCTTTGTTTTTGTTTTAGTCGTGTTATTTTGTAGTTCTTGATATTCACCTCTGAAAATTATACTAAAACAATTATTCGCCTCAGGCTCAGTGAACGTTGGTGAATGATTGTGGAATAACATTTATTTAATTTTGGCTGTTATATGAAATCTCGTAACTTTTTCAATTGCAACTTGCTAGGAGTTCACTAAGTTTCATTTTTGGGACAAGCATTATTTGAAACCAAGGCAAGTGCCAAATTAAAAAAATATTAATGTTAAATCTTATTAATTGCTGATGCTGCGGTGTAGAAAACTACTGTAAAAGAACAGTGTACCATAAAGAGTAAAGCTATAACATCGTATTTTGTTTATCGTTATTTTATAACTGTCTGTCTTTTTGAGAAGAGGACAATTTTACAAATGGATGTTCACCAAACAATAGGACTTTCACATTTCTGGTGGTAAAAATACTGGCTTTTCAAAGTTTGAACATTCAGAACTATAACTCAAGGTAACTTCTGATTTGTAATTTTCTTAACAGCATTAGAGATTTATAACAAATACAAATATTAGGGTTATGTTGATTCATAGTTAATAGAGGGGAATGGTGATGAAACTTGACAAAGTTCTTTGTTGTATGTTTTTGTTGTCACTTTTCGCCTGAACCCTGCACAAAACTGAGGAACTAAGCAATAGAAAGGAGTTTATGCACACTGAATAAGCGCAAAATAAAAAATAAAAATTGTGCACGGTCGCGGACTTTCCAACATAAATCGTGGCATATTTGTTTGCTCCTTTGATGCTTGCCGGGCTTCATGTTAACCTTTTCCGTGTTAAATAAACCTTTGGATTATTAGAGCTCTGCCTAAAAATGAGATTACTAATAATTCACTTTGAATCTGTGTGTCAAACTTTGAAATTATAAACTGAAAAGTGTCCTTGTAGCTTGCATTATACAGATAATTACAGGTTGAATAAAGTTAAATTTGGTTGGATTTTTACATTCTTTGATGCAAGTCATTGGTCAACAAATCAATATTTTTCTCAATTTTCTTTTATTCACTTTTCATCTGTCAGTTCGCAAATCGAACAATACTCTTTCCTTGAAAATATACATTACAAGAAAACATTCACTCATCAGTCCTGAGAAACTATTAAGAATAATCATGGGCTTTTAACATCATTGTTTTACTGCTATAGTGTTTGAGCACATTCAGTTGAAAATCCAAACATTTGTTGGTCTTTGCATGTCTCACCAGATAACACTTTGGAGTAATATGTCTGTAGAAGAAAAGTTGTTCTCAATAATGTCTTCTGTGACCATATTGAAAATGTACATTCAAGATATCGTTTTGAATTAGTTTGCAGACACCTTTGAGATGATGTACACTACATGTAGTTGGTCTTTCATGCCTCGTATTTTCAATCGCTATTCTTAAGTCCATCATTATAGCAATATCGCAAGGCAAAAGAATTTACTTGGTTAATGCCAATGGTCAGATTTCATTCTTCCATATCAATAATTTCATTGGTTGCTGTCACATGACGTAAGACTAAAGGAAGTCTTTCACTGGATCATCCTCTTGGCGTCTTCTCATGCGATAGGCCTCCATCTCCTCCTCAGTAACCTTGTGATAGTCACATTTATGGGAGTTGTAAGGTCATGTACCCGAAAATGTAAGCAAAATTTGTACAATAAAGTGCACTCTTTAAGTTTACCAATAATTTACAGCTGTTGGAAGGGTAATTTTTTGAAATCTTTATTTGTTGGTTTTACTTTAAGAGAGCTCTTAAGAGAAATATCGCAATTGAACAGCTTTTCCACTGCGAGTTGTTACGGCTCTTAAGAAGGTCAGAGTATCGTCGTCGTTGTCACTTTCCACGGCATGGTGAGACCCACTGTCATCACTTACACAAGCCGTGGCTTACATAAGACGCAAACTGTACCTTTTATTTAGCACGGCTTATGTAAGACGCGAAGTGCCTGTATAAATGGCTCACGCCTTATTTATGACTTTCACCTTACTTATGTGTTGATTGGTGCGCAAGTGCAGGAAAAACTTGCGCCTGCGCAGTGCGAGGTCACATCTCGTGTAAGCAGCAATTAAGCCGCGACACCATTTATATTGAGTGGCTTTTTTTTTTTTAAGCCGCGGGTTATACAAGCCGAGATCAAAACCCTTATCTTCCACAAGCCGTAACTTATGTTATCCACGTGTATGACTGAAGAACTGGTTGAAATGTACCATTTAAAACATTTAAACGGTAACTTTGCATATCTTATGTAAGCCGCAGCTTGTGTAAAACCATGGCTTATTTTTCTTGTATAAAATATGGGTTATTGACCAAGCTCGTTCGGTCAAGATGGCGGATATTGGTCAAGTTCTTTTTTTTTTTGCGCGTTTGTGGACCTCGACTCCGTCTCGATCCATAAACTCGTAAAGAAAGAACGAGGTCAATATCAGCCAACTTGACCGAACAAGCTTGGTCAATAAAGGATTTATTATATCGCTTTCCGGGAAATTTTTCTCGCAGGATACAGCGGGTAGTCCTGAGCGGTAAATAATAGCTCCATCTGGCCCGCTCCTGTAGCCAATTACAGCGCATGATTTGGTTCATCTTGCCCGCTCACGGTGCTAGCCATGTAATAAATGGCCTCATTGTCTACCTATCAAACTAAAATTTGATTAACCAGGTGCTTTGACACGAGACAGTGGGCACAGGGCAGTGCCCGCAATATTTAAAATATTACTTATTTTTACCACCAATGTATTTTTGGGGTTTCAATATGACTTGGATTTAAAGGTTGCTGGGGATTGTTGGTTCAACTGCACTGACATTTAACTTTCCATTTAAAATTTTTGAAGAAATTGAACCAATTTTTCTTTAACTTACAGAATTGTTTCGCTGGTCCTCGTTTTCTCCGTTGTGCTACCTGCAAACGGCCATCCACCTCTACATCCTCAGCGACAAGTTCATCTCTGATTTGCCCCCACCAAGTCTTCATGTATGCCCAATGAAACATCTCCTCCGTCACAGTCCCGCGCGTCAAAAGATGAACTTTTGAACTGATTTTCAAGAAACATAACAAATCAAGCATAGCCGAAACGTGAAGGCTTCGAGTGTGCACGAATATCCGATTTCCCTCCAGGGGCTTAAAGGTAAGTTAATATTGCATTTCTTTTGGCGCTATAATCACGCTGTCAATACCGAATATAAGACATTCCCAAGCTTCCGCAACAAAGCATCGAGAAGTGCATGTAGGATGTCATGAAGGGCTTCAGACTTTGTACCTAATATTGGGCTCACTGCAGAATACCCTGCTGCTCGATCTAAATACCTCGTAGCCGGCTACGCGGTACGCAGAAAACGAATTTATTGACGCTGAAGTATGTGATTTATTCACCTAACAGATTGCGTCCTTTATGTTTCACGTTGCCTACGCGGTACGTAGTGAGATGAACACATAAATACACCTCGTTCCTTAATCCACGAACCGAAACAAGTGCGCTACACACGAATATACCTCGTTCTTTGAGGTGGCTCGATTAGATTTTTCAGTAGTGTCACCTTCCAACTTTAAATATAAATCACAACGCATTAAAACATAATACAGGAGATTGGTATCCACACCCTTGCTAGGGATAGACCAAAGGTTTGGGTGCGGTGCATTTTATCGAGATCGGAGTTACCATAGCAACGCAATGACGTCATTGCTGTTCTTGAAGTCTAGAGGTTTTTCATTTTTAAGTGTCTATTGTGTTTGTAGTTTAGATAGTGTGCCTGATGTGTAGCGAGTGTAAACAAATTATCTGAGAGCGATTTCGAGAAATCTTCGGCTGAAGTTTTGGACTGTTAATATAAAACAAATGTTATCGAGTCTCTCTAGTATGTGTTCGTCGGGCTTACAGGAAGTGCGTTTGGAGCGCATGTTATTTTTATACACGTAAACCACATTTCCTGAGAAGTGGAACAATATGCACTTAATGACTGACCTCAAGGGAAACAGTGAGTTTTGTTTCCCCGAGACCCTTAATGTTTCCAGAGGCAAAGCCGAGGAAAACATTGAAGTAGAGGTCGAGTGTTTTTGCTGTTAAACCTCCCAACTCAAAACTAGAAAAAACTGCGAAGAAATAGTTTGCTTTACGCCGGTTGGCTCACAAATTTGCCGCGGTTGCAAGGGGCACGACCTGATCACGTTCGAGTCGAAAGTTCATGTTGTTGTTTCCCTGGGAGTTAGTCAGTTTTGTTCGCCCTAGGGAGTTAGTGAGTTTTGATCCACGACAGGTGACGCGTTCTCCTCCAATCGGAAAATATTTTTGAGTTGCGAGGTATAACAAAATCGCTTCGTTTGATTCCGAAAAATATGAACTTGAATGGGGTGGCTATTTTTCTCTTTTGTCAAAATTTGGCTATTTTTGTTGGTTGCGCGCGATTGCCTTCGGAGAACAAAGTCGATTGTTCTAATATGTAGATTAGTGTTATCTTCGTTCTCAGAAGGCAGTGGTGCGTTGTCGCAAAATCATGGTGTGTTGGAATTCACGCAAGCTTGAAAATTCTCAAAAATAGCCATGCATAATGAGACAAACAAGCAAATTTGTTTGGTTCTTTGTAGCTCGGCGCTGTAATGGCACCTAATCCTGTGTCCCTGTGCAATTTTTAGTAAGAACTGAGTCACTTTCCAGTCGAGTTTAACTCTCTGATCGTTGCTGTGTCTGAGAGAATTTCTGTGGAATGCGCTGAAAAGGGCTCAATCATGGCATTTTGAGTTATTTTGACTCTGTGCAAAATGACATTTAAATTAAAAAACCCTGAAAAGAGTACTTTACAATGATAGAAGAACGCTAAAAACACAAAAATAAACCATGAAGGAAAAAGAATGGTTACGGATGGAAAAGATTGAAACGGATTGCAAACGGCGAATTTGAAAAAATTAGGCTAAAGTTTTCAGATGCGCAAATCGTGCCTGAGCTCCTTCAACGAATTTCCTCGGTATCTGCTACTCAATTTACGGTAGAAAAGTCTGACTTCGAGTGATTCGCAATGATCGACAGAAATTGTTTTTGTAATACAACTTCAAACTTTGCACAAAGTTTCACTCAGAAAAAAACACTTTTAGAAAGCTTAACTGGTGAACTAAAAGCAAGTAACAAAGTAGTTCGAAATAAATCTGTTCTTTAACACATCTTTCTTTAATTGTCTAGTATCTGAGAAAGAAAGCGGTACAGCAATCAAGAAGAAGGCGACTACGTGTCGTGTTTTCCGTTATATTTTTTCCCGCGTGCTCTACCGCTTCCTGTTAACTAATTGTTGGCTGTAAAATACCCTTTTACTTGATCTAAATTCTTCGTAGTCGGCCACACGGTACGCAGAAACTTACCAAGTTGAAGTCTTCACCGAGTTAGTTTGAAAAACAGTTGAAATATGACGGCCAAAACAGCGCAAATTGATACGTGACGCCGCTAAGTTGATCAGTTTCTGTCGTCACCGCTCGGCCGAGAACGTGGTCAATTATCACGGGTGGAGGTAGCCTCTTCCAGGCGTTCAATTAGTCAGGGCGCAGCACAGAAACTCGCGCGAAAAAATAAAAAAAGTGCTGCGCTTTTTCCTTTTATTTTTTTGTGCGCTGGTTTCTGCGCTGCGCCTTGACTAAGTGAAATCCTGGAACAGGCTAGGGTAGAGGGCAGGAGGCACATCTGCTCTTGAAATAAACGGCACGCAATGCATGCAGAAGCAAGGACGTTTCTTCTTGCTGGCATTTGCAAAAACTGGGATTTATTTATTCAAAATATAGAAATAAAACTAGTAAATGAAGACTTAACTTAACCTCTTCACTGAAGTATCAATAAAAGGGGACAGAGGATTAACAGAACAACAGATCACTTAGAAAATTATCTTCTGGTGTATTAAAACTATTACACACGTTGTTGTTAACTTGTTATACTCAAGTATACGTTTATTGTTAAGCACTCTGAACTGTTAATTGGTGTTGGCACGTTAAAATTATGAAAGTTTTAAAAAACCATACCTACGAACATCGGCTGTTTGTCTCTACACATACAAAGTTCCACGTTTCACTTAAAAAAATCTTCCAATGTCAAAAAAAAAACAGAAATAGCAAAATATTCGTTATAGTAATGTAAATTGTGCGTTGGGACCGTCAAAATCTTTTCGTAATAACGAGGATTTCGTTACAGCAGGCTTCGTTATAGCGGGGTTCGTTTCGACATATTTCACTGTAATTCTGCCGGGCTTTCCGGCAAATGTTGTTCGTTATAACGGGGTCTTCGTTATAGCGGGGTTCGTTATTACGGGGTGCCACTGTAGTGACTTATTATGTCACGGCCGAGCAGTTGATGACAGCAAACTGATCAATTTGCGCTGTTTTGGCAGTCATATTTCAACTTTTTTCAAGCTAACTCGGTGAAAACTGAATGTTTGCTTCACTGGACTGCAGAAATAGAAACTGCAGGCATTACATTGTGAGTTCAGCAAGAAATATTGTGAACAAATGCTCTTTTTGAGCGCAAATGTGACTCGTTTTCGAAGAATGCTTTGTCCTCAAACTGGCCCAACTTTCTTACCTTATCTCTTATGATTATTCAACTTTCATACACTGTACAAATTCTGATTTTCTGATTGGTTTATTTGTACCTCGTGATACTGGGTTGTGACTAAACAACCTCCTTGACGTCATTATCATGGTGTAATATCCGTGGTGTAAATTCATTACACCACTGTCATTACACCATGGCTACGGCTGACTCAAAGTTTGACGATTTTTGGTTTGCAGTGTATTCAATTTGAATGACAAAAATGTTAACGCACTCATTGCTCGTGAATTATCGGGATTTTCCTGCACTCGTTCACTAACAATGAACTCGAAATTTTCAATACCGCACGAGGCCGCCTCGTGCGGTATTGAAATTTCTCGTTCATTGTTTGTGAACTCGTGCAGGTAAATCCCGATAATTCACTCGCTGAGTGCGTTAACCTGTAATTATAACAACGTAAGGATAAATTGTAAAACTTCGCTCAAATCTCGTTTAAACTCTCTAGGATGAGACAGACTGACGAAATTGAATGTTCAAGAGTATTTTGGCAAATAACCCATACATTGAACGACTTTAATGTCATCTCCTAATTCCATATAAACTCATATTTCAACCAGAGTTCTCCACACACTCTTATATACGTTTAGGTGACCTGTGGTGAAAGTCATCATTATGTGTCCTTATTGTGCCATGACATACATAAGCCGTAAGTTATAATGACAATTTATCCTGTGTTAATCAAATTAAAAGTTGATGAAACTGCTTTTCCATACTGAACTTTGCATGCATTCAAGCTAATTTTGGAAGTTTGTTTTCAGAGTTCTACAGGATGATCTACCAAAAGTGAACAGATTAATCCGGCTAAATTTGGAACTCAAATCCAGAGCAAATTTTAGGGGAATGATCAAATCTAACGGTGCCTATAAGTATGAAATCACATTTGATATGCCTGGACGACTTCTTTTTTGCCTGCAAAATGAAAAACAGGTTTCTATTTATAATTTAATATTGAACAATTTGAAATGCTAATTTTCAAAGAGAAACAATTGAATCATTGTCTAGTCTTCCAAGAGCAACTTTAGGTTATGATCATTTTGCAGAAGGTCGTTTTCGAATGTATAAATTATGTCCCATGGCTTGATTGAAGTGGGAGGGGGGAGGGGGAGGGGGAGGGGGAGGGGGAGGGGGGAGGGGGAGGGGGAGGGGAGCGCTCCCTGTGCCATGATACTGCTTAAGAATAGGTGATACTGCTTAGGAATTTGCTGATACTGCTTAGGAATGCCTGGTACTGCTTAGGAATGGCTGATACTGCTTAGGAATGGCCGATACTGCTTAGGAATGGCTGATACTGCTTAGGAATGACTGATACTGCTTAGGAGTGGCTGAAACTACTTAGGAATGGCGGATACTGCTTAGGAATGGCTGAAACTACTTAGGAATGGCTGATACTGCTTAGGAATGGCTGAAACCGCTTAGGAATGCCTGGTACTGCTTAGGAATGGCTGAAACTACTTCGGAATGCCTCGTGTACTGCGTAGGAATGGCTGATGTTAGAGTATCTGCAGACTGTCATTCTCAGCTTATTTGCTATTTTAGAGTTGGTACTCTGTGAAAATGAGTCTGTGCCACAACACCGCCCCCTTCTCCCCCCTCCCCCCAAAAAAGGTTTTTGGTTAGGCTTTGTTTTAACGATTTCTAACAAGCACCCCAATCGTTTTCATAAGGGGTTTGCTGCCTTCCCCAAGTCATATGCATTGTGAACTAAAAACAAAAGGGCAAACCAGGCTTAAAGCTTTAGGATCGAACTTATTTCAGTCTGTTAAAACTGAGTAAAAGAAACGTCTTCAATAGTGAATGTTGCTTGATAGCATAAGATTGAAAGCACATATTTTGCTTTTTTTTGTTTTAGAAAACTGGCATCATGCCTCCATATGGAAAGGCTCGTGCAGTTGATGATCTGTTACTTGATGACGACAAAAAGGATGAAGACATGTTGCCAAACAAGCCATCAATGGCTCAATTGAATTCGTTAGTCAAAGATGTGGTTTCTCGTTCTTCATGGTGGGATCTTTACGGCATTGACCTGACCATCATGTGTGCCAATTTTGCTCTCCTCCCCATCAGTTACCTCCTGATTGGATCGGACAGTATTCCCTTATTTGTTATTGGTTATGTATTGTTTGGTTACATTTACGCCACGTTTACTGTGAAGCTTGGACATGCAGCTATCCACAATACACTGGCAGGTTCATCACCATTCTGGAATCGTCTTCTTACTGTGTTCTTTGTTGACATCTGGGCAGGTTTTACAGGAGAAGCTAGCCATGAAATTCACATCCAAGTACACCATCCTTACACAAATGTGATTGGCTTGGGCGACTCTGGTTCATTGCGTGCACCGTTCCTAGATCGCAATACATACCTGTTCCTTGCACCACTGTTTTTACCTCTTTTCACCACACCAATTGGTGTATCTCTGCTTGCTGGACGTTGGTTGTCAATAGCTAGGTTCCTTTGTGTAAGTTCAGCTGGTTACGCCATGCACTTCTGTATGTTTCGATATGTTTCTGGTTTGTCCTTATTGGGTACCATCCTGTGCATGTTTACAGTTCGTTCTGTATTTGCCCTTCCATTTATCCATGTACATCTATTCCAACACATTGGCTTGCCGATGTACGATGCCAAAAAGCGTCCCAAGCGACTGTACCAGTTAGCATCAGCAGCCCTTAATCTTCCCAGGAATCCACTTCTTGATTACTCTTTTGGTCACTCTATCATCAGCTGCCATGTGGAACATCATTTATTTCCACGCCTGTCTGACAACATGTGTCTAAAGATCAAACCAGTTGTGTCTAGCTACCTCAAGAACAATGACTTGCCGTACAACGAGGCAACATATCTCGGTCAGCTTAAGAAATTTTACAAGGAATACGACAAACTTATGGTGAAAGCTCCACCATTTACAGAACTGATTGGAATACAATAGAAAGTTCTTAACGCACATTAGTATTGTAGGTGCTTTGCAAATTATCTGCAACTTTGTACATGTGCAACATAAATACGGTTGGTTTAAATCTTTGATTACATTACGAAAGAAAATTGTCATAGCAGATTGCATGTTAAGTGCTTTGCAGATATTCTGCAACTTCACACTAAAGTTTCTACTGACAATAAATTATTGTTGGTTCAAATAATTTTATCATTCAAAACAAAATTAATCCTTGTTGTGGCTTAAAGTTGTTGGCTGGAAATTTTATAAACCAGTTTCGATTGTTTCATTTACATCGAGTTTTTTGAAACAATGAGAAGAGTGTCCAAAAACACTTGGCAGAGTTTTTTAACCCTTTACTCCCTAAGAGTGACTTATAGATTGTACTCTGTCTAACGCCAGACGATTTTACCCGTCAAAGGGAGACCCCTTAAGGCTTAAAGGGTTAAAAAAAAACATCTCCCTTAACCATTTACTCCCTAAGAGTGATTTACAGATTTTACTGTCTAACGCCAGACGATTTTACTCGTCAAAGGGAGTTAACAGGGTTGGGAGACAAGCAATGGAGTATATCGCGAACACGAACACATTACGTCTGTGTTTTTATGTTTTAGTCCGTTATTTTGTAGTTCTTGATATTCACCTCTGAAAATTATACTAAAGCAATCATTCGCTTCAGGCTCAGTGAACATTTGTGAATATTCACCTCGACTTTGTCTCGGTGAATATTCACCAATGTTCACAGAGCCAGAGGCGAGTGAGTGTTATATGATATTTAACTTTAGCTGTTATATGAAATCTCATAACTTTTTCAATTGTAACTTGTTGGGAGTTCACTAAGTTTCACTTTTGGGGCAAGCATTCTATGAAACCAAGGCAAGTGCCCACTTAAAAGTACTCTGTACTTTTTAGTATTAGTAATATTAGTATTATTAAATCTTGTTACTTTTTTGATGCTGCAGTAAAGAAAACTACCGTGGAAGAACCATAAAGAGCAAAGTTCCAACATTGCATTCTCTTAAAAAAATCTCTGTGTATTTTGAAGTAGTCGAATAACTGCAGTGGATACAGTTTAAGGCATATTTACTACCTATAAAGCGTTTCCATTGTATTGTTAAAAAATCTTTGTGTATCTTCAAGGTTTTGTGATATTGTCACTTGACCCTTACCGTTTATAACTTCAAAATGGTGTTGTTAAATATGGGAAGGAACTTTAGCTCTGACCAGAAGGTCTTTAAGAGACTTGTCCTTCCTGTAGGTGACAATTGGCGGTTCAGAATATATTTGACCGAGTCTATTGGTCTCAGTTATAATGTTCCATAAGAACCTTTCTTAGGTTAGGCGTAGCTGGGCTCAAAATCGTGACGTAAATCAAAACATTTCTGGATGTTTTTGTTTTGTAGAGCCTCGTTTCATAATAAGAGTTTACTTCGGTTAAAATTTTTGCGGCGAGTTCTCTAGGATTGCCTCGCTCGAGTAAACGAGTTAGAAATTCTAGCTTTCGTAACTCGAAAGTTCCTTTAACCGAGTTTGTTCTCAGTAAACGCAAAGTTTCTCCTTTAATAAAAACCCTTCTTAATACTGAGAAGGTGACTTTAAGAGAAGTGCGTATAATGAAACGTTTATGTAGGCTTGTAATGTTTTTGAACATCAAAAGTTTTGTTGTCAGCGACGGCGAGAAGTCGCGACAAAAGGCAAAACATTTCTGGATGTTTTTGTTTTGTAGAGCCTCGTTTCATGATGAGAGTTAACTTCGGCTAAAATATTTGCGGCGAGTTCTCTAGGATTGCCTCGTTTGAGTAAACGAGGTAGAAATTCTAGCTTTCGTAACTCGAAAGTTTCTTTAACCGTGTTTGTTCTCAGTAAACGCAAAGTTTCTTTTTTAATAAACCTTCTTAACACTGAGAAGGTGACTTTAAGAGAAGTGCGTATATTGAAACGTTTATGTAGGCTTGTAATGTTTTTGAACATCAAAAGTTTTGTTGTCAGCGACGGCGAGAATGGCGGCGACTAAATCGCCTTTAGGAGTGGCCATCAGAGTTCTGGTAAGAACTAATTGTTAAGTGCAAGACCGGTTTCGGAAGCAGAGTGGCGTTCCTTCGTCAGTTGCATTTTGTTAAGTGCTCAAGTGGCTGTGAGCAGTTGTGACCAGGGCTCGCGAGCGCGCAGCTTTTATACACTGAGTGGGACTGGTTCTGAATAAACTGACCAATCAGAAGTTTAAATTTTGATCCGTTAGTATTAGTAATATTAGTAATATTAAATCTTATTACTTTTTTGATGCTGCAGTAAAGAAAACTATCGTGGAAGAACAGTGTTTTTACCATAAAGAGCAAAGTTCCAACATTGCATTCTCTTAAAAAAATCTCCGTGTATTTTGAAGTAGTCGAATAACTGCAGTGGATACAGTTTAAGGCATATTTACTACCTATAGTGTGTTTACATTGTATTCTGTTAAAAAGATCTCTGTATTTTGAAGTAGTCGAATAACTGCGGTGGATACAGTTTAAGGCATATTTACTACCTATAGTGTGTTTACATTGTATTCTGTTAAAAAGATCTCTGTATTTTGAAGTAGCCGAATAACTGCAGTGGATACAGTTTAAGGCATATTTACTACCTACAGAGTGTTTACATTGTATTCTGTTAAAAAGATCTCTGTATTTTGAAGTAGCCGAACTGCAGTGGATACAGTTTAAGGCATATTTAATACCTATAAAGTGTTTACATTGTTTTGTTAATAATCTTTGTGCATTTTGAAGTAGTTGAGTGGATACAGTTTAAGGCATATTTAATACCTATATAGTGTTGTTAACAGGGCCGTAGCTAATAACAGGCAAACCGAGGCACTTGCCTCGGTTATTTTTTCTTTTTTTTGTTTGTAGTCATTAGCCAATATAAACACCCTAAATACCAAGAAAGACAATTTAACCTTGGACATTGCCTCGGTCATCATGTTTTCGTGGACTTTGCCTCAGTCATAATATAGCTCTGGCTGCGGCCCTGATTAAGTATTTATCATTAATTTATGAAAATCTGTCTTTTTGAAAAGAGGAGAATTTTACAAATGGAAATTCAACCAAACAATAGGACCTTCAAATTTTGGGTGGTAAAAATACTGGTCTTTAAAGTTTGAACATGCAAAAGCAAAACTAAGGGTAACTTTTGATTTGTAATTCATTTAACAGCATTACAGGTTTACAACAAATGCAATTGTTAGGGTTATGTTGATTCATAGTTAATAGAGGAGAATGGTTATGAGACCCGACAAATTTCTTTGTTGTAGGTTTTTGTTCTCTTTTTTCGCCTTGACTGTGCACAAAACATAATAGTTGTTTACTCCGTACTGAAGAACTAACCAATAGAAACGTGTTGGTTATGTCATTTATGCAGAGTGTATGACCCCAAAACAAAAAATTGTCGGTCGTGGACCTTCCAAAATACATCTTGGCATCTTTGTTTGCTTCTTTGATGTTTTCCGAGGTTCATGTTAACCATTTTCGTCTAAAATAAACCTATGGATTATTAGAGCTCTGCCTAAAAATGAGATAACTAATAATTCACTTTAAATCTTTGTGTCACACATTGAAACTATGAACTAAAAATTGTCCTTGTAGCTTGCATTATACAGATAATTATAAGATGAATAAAGTTAAATTTGGTTGAATTTTTACATTCTTTGATGCAAGCCATTGGTCAAGAAATCATATTTTGCTCAATTTTCTTTTATTCACTCTTCGTGTGTCAGTCCGCAAATCGAATAATACTCTTTGCTTAGAAATATACACTACAAGACAACATTCACTCATCACTCCATAGTGTTTTAGCACATTTGGAAATCCAAACATTTGGTCTTTGCATGTCTCACCAGAGAACGTTTGGAAAAAATATGTCTGTAGAAGAGGAGTTGATCTCAATAATTTCTTCTGCGTACACATTGAAAATATACATTCAAGATATCGTTTTGAGTTAGTTTGCAGACACCTTTGAGATGAAGCACACTACATGTAGTTGGTATTTCATTACTTTCAACCGCCCTTCTTTAGATGCTCAGTTCATCATTATAGCAATATCGCAAGACAAACAAGAATTAACTTGGTTAATACCAATGGTCAGATTTAATTCTTCCATATTAATAATTTCATTGGTTGCTGTTTACATTACGCAAGATTAAAGGAAGTCTTTCATTGGATCATCCTCTTGGCGTCGTTTCATGCGATAGGCCTCCATCTCCTCCTCGGTAACCTCGTGATAGTCGCCTTTATGGGAGTTGTAAGGTCTTTTGCGTTCATCCATGGAAAGTAATTTGTCTGCTTCTTGTTGATTACGCTCCTCTTTTCTTAATGCCTAAAAGAAATGAAGAAAAAACATTATTTGACTTGGAAAAAAAGTTCTCTCACTCGCCTTAAACCAATTGAGTTTCAGTGTCTGAGTTCACATCCATTGAATTCCTACTATTTAAGTCTGGTCAAAACTTAGGGTCAATTGGCACCTGTCAAATCAAGGTATCCGCTCACCAGTCATGTGACCATATTGCAGGCTCAGGTTTAAAGCTCACGAATCGAATCAAGCACACATGTTTTTTGAAGTTGACGGCTGACCTGGAACTGGTTTCCATTGGATTGCAGGCTTAAGCCAGGTTAATTTATTGTAATAGGAGCTCCCTATTTAAGCTTGGCTACATCCATATATTAAATATATAAAAAATTAACCTTGTTGAGCTTCTCTCTTTTGACTTCTTCATCTTCTTCGTCAACTGACTTTTCCCTTTTCTTGCCTTTCTTACGATTTTCCTGATGAAGCTAAAATTTCACAAGAAAAAAATACATTTGTGCTCACTTGATGTTGCACATGCTTCTCTTTTGAGGAATGAAAGCCGTTATGTTTGACGTGCACCATGTGGTGTACTGTCGTTCATTACCTGCAACTGTGTGCCTCTTGCACAACTTACAAAATCTTAAATAGCCTTATAGCCCTAGGCACTCAACATCCCTTCTAGCACGCCTAAAGGACTTTAACAGTTAACACGAATCATACATAGAGAACATGCTCCAGTGTCATTAGCGAAACGTTACAAAATATCTTTTAGCCCCATTGACTCTTTCCCTGCTGGAGATGGTAAACATCAGAACTAACCTCAAGTAAGGATTTTCCATTTTCTTCTGCTTCTTGGATCACCTGTGCTGCATTTGTAAGAGCTGGAATATTCTGTGCACAGAAAACACAAAAATAATATGAGAGAAAGAATATGAAATTTAACTTCAACTTTATTTAATACGCCACATTCGATACATATGTATTCTAACATGGTTCCGAGTCTTCGTGTAAAAATTTCAATTTGTAAAACCTTCTTTTGTCGCTCCATGCCCAAAGGAGACTTGAATACAAGAAAACACCACCGAATATAGAAATCTGTTCTGAAAGCCTTGGAGTCATGTAAGAAGAATATTGATATACCGAACGTGGCATATTTATATAATGTAATGGTAATCCCTTCCCCTCTTCAATTATTATCGTGAGCTTAATAATCTTAACCTAAGATTTTCTTGCATCACACTGATCACAAGTGAAAAACATTGCAAGTTGCATAGAAGTGCTGCATGCATGTACAGTGTAAAATACTTGTGTTGCATTGTTGCAAGTTTCTTGCAGCTTACAATATAACATTTTCTAGGTTGCAAAATGGGGTGCTACATGTAGACTTTTTTCAACCTGGGAATGCAATCGCATGTTTGTTGCATTACAAGTTGCAAACTGCATCATCTAACATGATCTTCACTCTGTTAGATGCTTCATTTGGAATCTCTTATCAGGCCCAGCCTGAGTAGGGATAGTTTAACCATCAATCAAAACCGAGTGAGCTGAAAGTTTTAAACCTACCCTTGATGCAGGAGCTGCTTTCCCAGCCTCTCCTGTACAATAGGAGTTTCTCACGAAGGAATGGCAACAGGCATAACCCCATCTTCCTTCTTGCCAGTATGATCCCCACACACTCTGGAAAAGATTAAAAATGTTTAGGGAATTAGTCAGTCTAAATGATGTTTGGACAGAAAACAATGATCAATTACTCTCTTGAAAACACTGCCTTGAAAGCAATGGCAATCATAAATCTTGTCCGGGAGGAGGTAATTCTGACTAGCCAAGGATGTCTCTTTGGCACATGTACAAAAAGGGCAATGACTCAACACTTGTATGATGATCACAATGAGGAAGATCTCAAAGATGACATTAACTGTAAGCATATCACAATATATTTGGTTCTGTATTGAAAGTCAATTAGACATAACATTGTTTCCTTGGAATAAAATAACTCTTAAAATTACAAAATTCCAGTTTCTTACCGTATGATTGTTTGTGTACACATCTTCCTCATATTTGGATTTTACAACAGCTTTTTCTTGACCTACAAGTTACAGAAAATTTAAAACAACACAATCATAAATATTATAACTTTAATTATGAACTCAAAACCTACAAATGTAAATTTAAAAACAAATTACAGTGAGGACAATCCAACTACGCACACTGGACACTTTTTGTCTTTTTTGATGATGAAAAAATGAAGGCTCCTCTATTTAACATTTTTTCATTATAGAAGCACTAATCTTGTACATGTACAGTATATTTATTGATAATAAGTATTATGAAGAGCCATTATTCTATAGTCACCAAAAAATTGTCCAAAAAAGTTTCAAATGCTAATGTTTCAAATGTCTTAAAGAGGAGCATCCAGCTCTGACTTTGTAAAAGTAGAAGCTGAAGGATACGACAACTTCTTTTCTTTGTTGTAATTAACAGGATATTTAACTTATTTCTTACTAATAAGGTTACAAGGAAAATGACTGACTTGTTAGTAGTATTTTTTGTTTTTGTCTTCAGGAGAGCTTGAGGTAGGATAATGGTGCAGTAGCACAGTCACACTCTTGCGATTCTGGACAGCTGCTTGCCCTAGCCTACCCCACTAAACCCCCTGCATGGTATGGTAAACACCTGAAAACAATCCCAACCTATTCTGGGGTCATGGTATCCTCAATAATTATTGGCTAAGGTGCATGATGCTCTGTTAAGGATCATAGTTTCCAAACATACATTTTTCATACTGGTGTGAAACAAAAACCTGTGACTGATTTTTATTGACCGACCCCGAAGTGTGTGTACAATAATGCAATAATTCTGTCTACCTTTAACAACTCTTCCAGTCCTTGAGTATTCAACATAATGTTCCTGGCAAGAAAAATAAAAAGCCAAGGTTTAAATATTTTCTCAATTTTTAATTTTTAACTATGATTTACTAAACTTGCTTGGAATTAAAGGAGATTAACCCATTGACTCCTGGAACTTTTTGCCAAAAAATGATTTTTTGAACATTTTGGTGGTTTTAAGGCTGGATCTCGCCAAATTAGCTTTAATCTGATTGAAAATGCATCTGCAACACGACAGCTGGCCTTTCTTGCCACTATAATCGCGTTTTATGGCATTTTGATTTGACTGTGCGCAGAAATCAAAGTTTTTGGGCGAGAAGGTGACCTACATCTGTAGGCTTTTCGATTTTTGAATTTTTTTCCCCTTTCCTTTTTCTCATTCTCTTTTTGCTGCAGTGATTGACTTTTACTGGGCTTGCTTGCGGTTAAAAAATTTCTAAGAAAGAGTCATCGAGGTGGCCAATTTTTACCATGGAGCAGCTAGGTGTAGTGGCAGGAAGTTTTGCTCTGAGTTTTTCACTCATCGTTTTGAGCATTTTTGTGCATGTCTCAGGCTCCATTAGGCCGATCACTCTGATCTAGGCATCATTGGAAAGATATTTTCCTCCTGCAAAAGTTGAGTATAGATAATGCCAATTTTGGTCAAAAGTGATGACGTCAGAAGTGAAAGCTTGTCATGGGCGGGTATGGGCGGCACAGGAGTCAATGGGTTAAGCTATGATCTTTGACCTCGTCAACAGTGAAGGTGAAATAAACCTTTTGTACAGTCTGTGTAACTTACAGTCTGGGCCAGCAACAAGTCTTTTGGTGGAGCGTTCAAGTGTTCTTCACCTCCGTACTGCCAAGAAAAACACATAGCATGTTAATTATTGAAAAGTTAACGCAATTATAAATATCAATTTAGTCTATACACTGAGGGTTTTTAAGAATATCAATCTTTGACATGGGTTTCATTAAGCGCTGGGCACCAGGTAAAATGACTGACTGTTAGGATGTTTTTGCTCACCTGGTTAAATAAGTTTGGTTCAAACAATATTGCCACCTAAAAAATCAGCTGCCCTCCTGCTAACCCCTGGTTTGAACTCAAACATTTGACACCCTCAACTCAGTATGACTGGATTTCACATTTTAAGACTAAGATGTCAGTTTTTAACTTTAAAGACTTGCATGCTCTTCAAATATGGAGGAAAGGAAAGAGGAACCACACTTTCAGAGAGCTATTCACTTTCATGTGGTGCTGTTTGTTCAGTCTGCTGCAGAAGGTTATTCTGACCTTTATGTCTTTGTACGAAAGCCCAATGACCACTCATTTACAAAAAAGAGCTATTAAGCTGAGTACTTTCACAGTATATTGCACAGTTTTTCAGCTTTTCAATCTTGAACCTGGAAAACAAGGGTTTACGGAAATCAGCTTCTACTGTAGGGCTTTTGTTCCAGTAGTGTTTGAATCCCTACCTTATCCAAAATTGATAGTTTCTTGTCTTGCTCAAAGTCACCTTTCTTCACTCTGTATTCCTTGTGTAAAAGTTCAAGTTTGGTGGGATCTGCCTGAAGATGGACGTCAGCTCCTTTCTCATATGCCTCCCAAGCAAACACTAGTTGAAAAAAAAAACCAATTATTACAAAAATTATTACAAAAATATAAAACATAATATTTACATGCAGAGCCCAAGCCTAGGATGACCTTCGTTTAGAATGTCTTTACACAAATTTCTGCAATAAACATACTTTGTGTTTGAGCCATCTTCTGCGTGTCACCAGAGAAACGAACAAAGTTATCTCCCTCATAGGTAACACTGAAAACAAAATAACAACAATGTAGTCAATATATATTTAAATATCAGTTGTATTTTGCTAATTTTCTTAATAAACTTGAATTTGAAACTTGAACTTATTCATGCGTTTTCAGTAGCTTAGCCTTCATAGTTAAATGTGGCTCAATGGGGGCGGGTGCTTGGTTGATTCTGGGTGGTGGTGCAGGTTCCATGTCATCTCTGTTCATGGCCCCTTTCCCTTCCAAGCACCCTTGGGTGGTTGCCACTCTTTGGGTGGCTGCCACTCGCAGAGTTGCCGTGGATGCCTGCATGCCCTGCTCAGGGCTTGTGGCTCAACGCTCATTGCTCGCCCTGGAATTACTGCCCACTTTGGCAGGCACCATCTCCAAGCTCATCTATTGGCGATGAGTTTTAAATGTGGCTAAATGTAATTTAGGTTGAGTTAAAATGAAGCCAATGCTGGTCAGCGGTGGTCAGGGAATCATGCACCTTGAGGTGACATATGGGGTTTCTCGAACCGCACATGTTGTTTGTTTCTGTTGTGCGAGGTGCAGTTTGTTTCAAGCAGCAAATCATTCAGTTTGTTCTGCTTTTTCTCCCTTCCTTTCCCTCCCTCATTGGTGGCTTTGGTAAGTATTGGGTTGGTAAGTATCTCCACTGACCTGGTCAGTGTGACGGTGCCTGGTGGGTGGTTGCCACTCGCAGAGTTGCCGTGGATGCTTGCGTGCCATGCTCAGGGCTTGTGGCTCAAAGCTCATTGCTCACCCTGGAATCACCGCCCACTTTGGCAGGCACCATCTCCAAGCTCATCTATTGGTGACGAGTTTTAAATGTGGCTAAATGTAATTTAGGCTGTAAAATCAAGCCAATGCTGGTCAGCGGTGGTCAGGGAATCATGCGCCTTGAGGTGACATATAGGGTTTCTCGAATCGCACATGTTGTTTGTTTCTGCTGCGTGAGGTGCAGTTTGTTTCAAGCAGCAAATTGTTCAGTTCGTTCTGCTTTTTCTCCCTTC